>CAUZXK010000104.1:0-138733 GCA_963583905.1 Stenurella melanura | reverse complement strand
GTCATTTTATTTGGATGTCGGTGGCATGATATTTGTTTATATGAAGTTATTTTTGTGTTAGATCATAGAATGAGTTTTGTGTTACTTAAGCTGTAGGCATTAAAGGGCGATGAATATTGCCAATGTACTAAATTATCAAGGCACTATGAGACCTTCAGATTGCTGGAAAAATCCTCAAAAAACAATAACTTCATTGCATGAGGAATCCCTTCGGCTTAGCAGATAGGGCTTTTATAATTAAGTAAATAAACAATATGCTTGGGGATATTATACAATATATTATACAAGTCAGATTATGTACTATCCAATTATTATATTACAAATTAAATTTACTTATCTCCATTTCACCGAATTATTTTTATTAGTTTCCAGGAACAGCATTTAAAGTGGTTGTTACTCTTGTTCAAGATTTAATATTTTGCGTTTTTCAATTTTTTCGCTTTGCTCTTTTTCAATTTTTCGTTTTTTCAGTTTTAATGTTTTCAGTTTTTTCGTTTTTCAGTTTTTTAGTTTTAATTAAAAAAAAACAGTTTTTAGTATTTTCCAGTTTCGATGTCATATTTGTTATCTGTGACCCGAAAAACTCTCAGGTACCGATTTTCAGTCGAGTAGGATCGTAAATGATAAAATCTGTCCGCCATATTGTACCGCAATTTCGAATTTATCAATTTCCATGTCATATTAGTAATTGTGTAAGATGTTTACTAAAATACCTAAACAACAAATTTAAAATGTTTAGAAATATACCGTCGGATCTACATATGCGAATACATTGCAATATATATCCGTGCAATAAATGCAATAGATATTTTTCTTGCCAATTATGTTAACTATTAAGATTTTAATATAAGTTAACAGGCTTCCGCCCGTCACACTTATCCGAGAACTGGCCTCCACCCGTCACACTTATCCGATGATCAATTTCTGACATAAATGTAGCAGGTACCTTTATAAACAAAAACAGCAGGCTTGCAAAGCAGAACTAAAAACTTCATTTTTAAGTAAACACTTGACAACACACTGAAGGTAAGTTTAATAACCTTATAAAATTAAATTCTTTGACTTCCATGTCGGTAGTAATTTAAAATAACATAATTTTCGCGAGTAACTTTAACTAACCAAATAGTTAGGTCTAGTAAGTTCCCCCACCATACCAACACTAGTAAGGCCAGATAGTCGCGAAAACGTAGAATCGTCAAGTTGGTTAGTTCAGGTTAGTGTTATTATAGTTTTATTAGGACATTTACAAATTTAAACGTAATGGAAAATTTATTTTTTTTGACGGAGAACTTAATTTTCAACATAAATACAGAGTTACATAATGCTATTGTTTTAACAGACAGTAATATGTTTTTAATATGCTTAAGACTGTTACTGAGAAGATATGAAGTGTACCCCTTCATTTTGAAAACTAGCTAGAGAAATACACTGAAATAAAGTTCTATGAGTTTTTTAGAATGAAAAAAAACATTTCTCTTTTTATTGCTAATAATTATAAACGAACTACCTACCCCAAAACAAAAATCAAACACCTTGTTAAAAGAAGTGACGTTTGGCCATCGTTTGACAAGTCTTAAAAACAATCTAACTAGAAGTGACTACCTCTTGAACTAGGTTACTCGAAGTATGATTTAAAATCATTTCGTGACGTCATATATTGCCGTCGTACGTATTCCCCTACCTTACTATACGTTCGCGAAAACGGCAAAGTATGCTCTGGTTAGCCCGTATTGCATACTAGAACATACCAAGTTACTCGCGAAAATTTTGTTAATGTCTAAACTTGATACCTTCAAATTAAATTAAAGGTCAACACTACATATAACCTATAAGATCAAACTGACTGACTTGTAATGTCAAATATGCAATAACCTATAAAATTAAACTCCTGACTTGTCTGTCGCAAAGTGTAAATGTCACGTTAAAATAAAATGAGTTAAACTTTTGACCGCTCGCGGCTTGCCTATTTTAGTAGGACGAAAACAAAGAGAACGACTTTTAGATCATTTAATTGTGTACAATTTCGTTGGGGTTGTAGTATTCCGTTCTAGGAGCCACCGTTTAGAAGTTATGAAGGTTTAAAGGGAAATATGTCCAATTTTCCGCCTACACCACCGCATATTTCGACAGATATCTTCGAAACGAAGAACAGCGGGAAAATACCGATGGAACCGGAGGATCCATCACGAAACGAACTTGTCCTTAGAGATTTTTTATTTTCTAGCTAACTCCAACGGTTTCCGAAGTATAGGCGAAAAACCGCAAAAATAAAACGGGCTCTTCGAAGACAAAAAAAGTTCGAAAACGTGCGATCTTAAAACGTTTATATTTTTCGAAATACACAGTCGGAGGGACCGTACGACATCGCGTCGCATCGTAAATTGCGCTGCGCAAATCGAAAATTCGGTGCCACAGGAGCGGAGGAAAACCGGAATTTTTTAACGTTTTAATCGAGTATTTGACGTTTTAACAAAATTAGTAGACGCACGTCGAGTATATATCGAAGCATTGCGAATAATTTTGAGGGTCGTAAAAGCACGCCTAAAAAGAGATGGTCGAATTTAATCGATTAATAAGAAGTTAATCCTCTAGTAATTAGTATCCCCACATATACGGCGCAACGTTTGCCGTCGTCCCGCGTCGATCCGTACCGGGCGCGTGTCGTGAAAAAGCCCGCCTAAAATGCCTTTATCTAGTTCAAATCGCGAAGAGGAAGAGGTTCGCACCGATTGGATTTTATTATATATGTAGATTTTAGATTTTTAAATAATTTTAAATATTTGAAAAATAGAAATCAAAATTTGAAAATTAATTTCTTTATTGTTACAGCCAAGGTACAATCGCCAAAAAATATATAGTAGGAGTATTTACATTTACTAGTACTGCTAATTGTTTCATTGAAAACAAAGGGGTGGAACACTTCTAAAAAAAATTGAGTTCGTTTATGATTGGTTTTATATACCTCTTATTTAGTGCAATTATGTCATATATACAAGCATAATAATATGTAAAGTTACACCAAAAATTGAAGTTAAAAGAAAATGGATGCAAAACCTAAAAAAAATACAAAACATGCGCCGGCACGACTATTTTTCAAACTTGGTTGTCTCGAAAACTATTTTAGCTAGACGAATAAAACAAAATGGCTGTGTTAGACCATTAGTTGGTCTATATTATATATTTATTTTAGATTTTTAAATAATAATAATTATTTGAAAAGTGAAAATAAAAATTTGAGATTGATTTTTCTAACGCTTACAGCCAATGGTACAATCGCAAAAATAGTATTTTTTTTATTGGTACCCTATTTTGCTTATTTAAAGTACGCCTCAGAGTGTTTAAATCCATGTTTTAAAAACGCGCGTGTTTTAAAGTTATCATGGCAACAACTACAACCCAAGTCAAAATGTCAACTTTTAAATTATTGATCTGACAAGAATTTTTGCGGTATTAACCGCGAATCTGCTTTTCTATGTTAGAACTCATTTTAAAGCAATATGCAATCAGTAACAACTGTAGTGACAATAATTACTCCTATGTGACAGATTACAAATTAATTTTTGTATTCCTCATTTGACACCGACAGGTATCCTGATGTCACATCACGAATTCAACCATTTTACATTCTTAATTCTTATTTCCAATTTTTGTAGTAATAATTCCAGTATTTATGATTTCAGAGTGTACCAATAAAAAAAATAACGTAAGGTATTCTTGGATAACTGGTCTTTAAAACACTTGCTCTATTTCGAAAAATCGCGCGTCTTTTAAAGATCTTAATATCCACTTATACTTTAATATACTATTGAATGCCATGAGGTAGAGACCTGTTAAGCAGTCGAGTATTATCCATTTAAAACAACTTCCAACAGATTTGGACCCCCAGAAGTTGATCAGGCCCAATTAGCGGCCAGTATGTAGGTGTCTCATAGCGAAAAATGGGCTTTTTGCTATATATTTGAATTACACTTCATAGACGATTGGTACCCGTGGGAAAACTATCTGAAGTTGATGAGCAACCAAGTACGAACGTCATCTAACCATTTTAGACCAACTGAAGTTCGACTGGGCCCAATGCGAGACCATTAAAAAAGGTGCTTTTTTGAAAAATGGAAATTTTCGCTCCAAATTTTGATTACTCCTCCCTTTACGAGCTACATATCTGAATGAAAATAATTACACATTTAAGTTCAAAAGTATCCGAAACAACTTCCAACAGTTTTGGACCCCCCACAAATTGATCTAGCCCAATATGTGACCATTATACACAGCGTCTCATTGTGGTATATGGACGTTTTCGCTCCAGGTTTCGGGTATTTGTCGCCCCAATAGCTAGATACATGGGGTAAAATGGTAGAGTAGTCAACTTCTGATTACTATCAACCATTTACAAGCAATTAGAACCCCTATAAAGTCGACCAAGCACAATATGCGACCATTATATGAGGTATTTCATGCGGTATGTAGACATTTTCGCTCTATATTTCGGACGTACATACACAGGTAGCTACATACATGTAGCGCACCGAAGTCAGTAGTCAATTTATACTCTGCATGCTACCACTTTTTCACCAAATCCTCAAGGAAAAACACTGCAATAAATCCACCACCAATACCACCTACAACTGATGCTGTCTTACAGAATCTTAAAAGGGTTTATTGCAAAGATCAAATATGGCTAGGAAATGAAATGTAGCCAGAATGTTGGGAGTGGAAATACTTGATTTGATTCCAATCAAGACTGAGAAACTACCAGCTCCAATAAATTTGTTGCAAATCATTTTCTGCAGTTGTTACATTCACCCTGCAGTTTTCTGCAGTTTTCTGCTGAGCAGCTTGCACAGGGTGCAGCGGTCAAATATGTGCAAATGTTGACCCATCTCTTTTAATCGCAGAGAGTGATATGGAAGGGGATGAAGTCGATAACGAAGACATCGAATAAACTTTATTAAGAAATAACAATAATAATTTTGTTATTGTTCTGTTTTTGAATTTCAATAAATTATTTTACAGTGTATGGTTACTTTTTGATTTATTAGCCTCTTAAAAGATAAAGTTTCATTTCTTTTCATTTCTCAATCTTCAAATTCGTAATCAGCGACCCCGAAAACCCCCGAGTACTGAATTTGGTCTGAATACCTTGATTTTTACAACTATTATAATTTTATGTTCATCTTAACGTCAACAAATCTAAAATCAGCGACCTCAAAAACCCTCGAGTACAGAATTTGGTTTGATTTTTACAATTTTTGTTATTTTAAACCACCCCTAATCAATACGATATTCGATCCGCCATTTTGAAAAAAAATATTTTGACATTGGATTTACATTCAGCTACCCCGAAAACCGTTAAATACTTAACGGGAACTCCCAATTCAATTTAGTCGCATTTTAAAGTTTATACAAGAAAAGAAGAAAATTTATGAAAATTGAGTAGGTATGTTACTAAACTTGTTTTCAATTTCCCTAATTCTCAGGGTAAAAGCCAGGTCCTCTAATAATATAGACCTTTGTATTTTTGGCATAAAAAATATAATAAAAAAGGTCTCAATCGATTTCAATCTGTTAGACAATTTTCTGAACTAAAGGCACTTTCTTTGCTTCATTGACTGCACTATAATAAATGAATGACACGAAAATGTGAGGGTGAACGCCAGAAGCATGGCGATCTGCCTTATACATACTTAGTCTAATAATTATATAAAGATTTCCATAAAAAAAAATATCTGAGATCTTCCTTCGGTAATTGTTAGTGGAGGGATTATGCATCACAAAACCATAAAAATCAGTTCCAGGGGTACCGCGCAACCCCCCAAAAAACCGTCCCTTCGCTGAGAAAAGCCTTATTTTACTGATAACTCGTTAACCGTTGAAGATATAAAAAAATTGCTCGTCGCAAAAAATAAAGCTTGACTAATTGCCTAAAAAAAGTCCTCTTGTAATTTTCTTTCATATCCCATGGTTTTCGAGAAAATCGGTATTGAAAGAAAAATGCAAAATCTGTATTTTGTGTATTTTTAATGCAAATTTTCGTTTTTTTTTAAACTGAATTTCTCGAAAACCAAACATGCTAGTAGTCCCTTCAAATTAGGAAAATTGAGGAAATTTTTCCTACAGCTAAGCCACCCATATAGAAAGTTGTCTTGGGGTTGTGTTAATATTTTTTTCACCAAGCGCATGAAAACGAAAGGGTTGTTTTTTAGATATAGATACATATATATGTATTTTTGGCCATTTTGGTAGTTTTTTGCGTTTTGCTGCAAAACTATGCATTTTTGAGAAAATATGACCTGATTTGATATTGTAGATCTAGTGATTCTCTACAATTTCTGTTCTTTCCATTTTTTTTTAAATTCCGCTTAGTTGCACCGCTAGAGCGCGCTGAAGTTTATGTAAATGTATAAATTTTTTTGGTGTTTGATTTTAAGCCAAAACTTTTATAAAAAAATATCAAGATACCAAAGTTGTAGACAAGAAAATTTTCGACAAAGTTTGTTCTGTTTTTTTTTTTCAAAGTCGCGTGGTTTTGCCGCTAGAGGGCGAAAAACATTTTTTCAATACTCTTGAGCGGATAAAAAAAGATAGACATTGTGACATATACAAAAAGGCCCATCACGAGCACTACAGCTGACTGCACGTAGTTCATACTATTAGATGCATCGTTCTATGCGCAGATGTGTAAGAAATGAACGATGGGTTTAAAAAAAATATTTTTTTTTTGCTCTCCAAATTTTTATATAATTGACGAGTAGGTACTCCAAAAAAATGCATAGTTTTGCCTGTATATCAAAAATATATGCGCCATATTTTTTTTCCGCTCAAGAGTATTGAAATCTGTTGAATTTTTTTTTATCTACAACTTTGATATCTTGATATTTTTTTATGAAATGCATAGATTTGGCTTAAAATCAAACACCAAAAAAATGTATACATTTACATAAACTTCAGCGTGCTCTTGCGGCGTAACTAAGCGGAATTTCAAAAAAATGAAGAGAACAAAAATTGTGGAGAATCGCTAGATCTGCAATATCAAATTAGATTATATTTTCTCAAAATTGCATAGTTTTGCAGCAAAACGCAAAAAACCGCCAAAATGGCCAAAAAAAACATATATATGTATCTATATCTAAAAAAACAACCCTTTTCTTTTCATGCGCTTGGTGAAAAATATGTTAACACAACCCCAAGACAACTTTCTATACGGGTGGCTTAGCTGTAGGAAAAATTTCCCAAAATCAGTGATTTTTCTTCTAATTTGAAGGGACTATAGGAAGAAAAATCAAAATGGGTTTTAAAGGGGATATAAAATGCTCTTTTGTGTTTCCATTTTCCATATCTATTAGTATATAAAAATAATCGCTTGATTTTTTTCACTTTTAACTATTCACAGGCCCATAAAAAATAACTGACTTTAATATAAATTATAAATGCATTGTCTTTTAGTTCAAGGTAGTACTTCAATGCAGAAAAAGTTAGGAATAAAAATATTCACATTTACAAATTTACCAACATGCATGAATTTTTATTCCTTCCTAAAAATAAAAAAATGCCCAAACATATTGAATTTAGCTCAAAAATACTTTTTTAAGTTTATGTATCATATAACTATTGTTTCTAATCATTTAATAGTTAAAAAATTGTATTAAAAAAATATCATCAAAAAATGTAAGATGCATTTGGATTTGTTTTGGCTAACTAATTTAGCAGCATGTTGAGCTGCTAAATTTGTAAATGTGAATATTTTTATTCCTAACTTTTTCTGAATTGAAGTACTACCTTAAACTAAAAGATAATGCATCTATAACTTATATTATAATCAGTAATTTTTTATGGATCTGTGAAGAGTTAGATGCACAAGAAATCAAGACATCACTATATTATATTGTTATTTTTATATACTAATACATATCAATTAATAGCCCTCAAACATAGCAACGCAAGAGAGTGTTTTATATCCCCAGACGCATTTTGATTTTTCTTCCTGACTTTTTGGTTTTCGAGAAATTCAATTTTTTCTATAGAGTAGCGGCAGAATGACTACTAGCGCTTCAATGGAACATTTCCGAATTACTTCCTGTGGCTTTTAAATTTATGTCTATGCGTCGATTTGTTTTTTTCCTGATTTTACAGAAATTTAATAATTGTTTGTTGCCCCGACTGTCATATATAGTAAGTACAAACAATTCCGTAGTGAGTAAATGTAATGTTCGATTGAATATAATTTTTTTGTTATGCTAAAACATTTTTTTTGCGTAGGTGAGATGACATTTCATTTTTTGTAATATATTGTACTTATGTGTGACTAAACAATGAATTATTAATACTCAATGAAAATTTACCATTGTTTAGAGTTTAACATTGACTTATCTGTCGGGCCTTTCTTTGAGTAACAAGATGGAAAAATTGATTTCGCGAAACTAGGGCTTAATGGATGGTCCGATTTTGTATTATCTATAAAATGTGCAAATCTTTAAGCTCTTATTCGGTTGCCATAAGGATCCCCCTGAGCAATAAGATTAATTAACAAAATTAGCATTTTCTCAGAATATTTTGAATTGTTAACTACACACATATCTTGTATTTCATGCTTTGATCCACTTTTTCCTCTGTACCAGTTTATACAGACTTGTTAAAGGAGATTTTCATTTCGGAAAAATTGCCCGATCGATGATTTTTGTTGAAACGTGTTCAGAAATGTGTGGAGAACAAAATATCAAAATGCCACCGCGGGAAATTATGCAGCATTTCCAGCGTGAACGGACGGCCAACCGACGTAGCGCGAGTTGGAGCGTTAATTAACATATTACTGCACATATTATATATGTTTCTTTCATAAAATTTTGTCTTCTTTCCAATGGTTTTGTTAGTTCTTTCATGCAAATTTAATTCAAAAAGTTATTCATGAAGTATCGTATTGCACCTAAATTGATTAATAATGAATTTTCCACACAATTTCTCGCGGTGGCATTTTGCTTTTTTGTTCTCCACATCTTTGTGAACACATTTCAACAAAAATCGTCGATCGGGGAATTGTGCCGAAGTTTGGGTCCTTTTTGTCTAATTTGACTCCCCTATGTGGGAAATGAATAAAACTTTATAGTTTTAATATTATTCGATCTATTTCCACAGTTAACCACGCAACAAACATCTCCGCATGATTTTTCCATGATATTAGCCGGAGATTATGTTACACAGTAACAAACACTAAACTGCTGATTTTGACAATGTCAATGGGCTTGTTCACCATTTTTTTTTATTTCATAAATCGATAGTGCAAGTATAAATTAATGGATCTGCAAAAAATTAGAATCTTATTCGCACGTTTAGTATCTTAAAAATGATTACAAATTTCCATCTCGCGAAAATGGGGCGTGGTCAGGCGCTACGTCACTATACGCATAGACTCGGCGATCTCAATAGACTTGATGCTCCTTACTTGTTATAATTATAAGTGTTTTCAAAGTATTGTTTGTTTTGTTTACTACTTGACAGTAGGGGAGTACAATTTGGTGAAATGTCAAATAATTACAATTTTCTATCGCTCCTGCCGGGACGAATTTTCGATTTTGACCATGCAATTTACGATTAGAATTGATCGCCGACCTTCTCCTTTCGTTAGAGACATAGAACGAACTTTCACTCGACGTATTTATTTAGTTACCAGTGTTTAAAAATTCCATGTTTTTCGACTTTTCAGGTTAAATTTGAAAGGTCCCAGAAAGCCATTTTTCTTACGTCACTTACGTATAGTGATGTCACATATGAGCGCTCGGTTTTTGCAACTATTACCAATTTCAACTCCTTATATCCCGAGAACGGAAAAAGTTAATAATAGGAAGTTTTAAGTGTATAATCAGAATATCGAGTACTATGTGAAAAAGTATAAGAACCATATAAAAAAAATATCATGGAACAAACCCATTGTAGCTGCGGCGTCCCCAACACTTCCCACTTTGGTGGCATTAAAGTAAACCCAGAGATTTGCGCGTTTTTAAAAAGCTTATAATAAAATATTTATTAAAAACAAGGCTTCTCCTATTCACGTACGTGTAAACGACACAGGAATTAACTTTCTACTTGGCCACTACGAGCGCTAGCTGTTACGTACAGATAAGCTGCCTTTCTGCCAGTAGTCTATAGGCCGCGCGCAAAAAATTTCAAATAAACGAAAATTCGCGCGCATTAAAAATACCAATTTTTGTCAATATCGATTTTCTCGAAAACCATGGCATATACAAGAAAATTGCAAGAGCACTTTTTTTAGGCAATTAGTCAAGCTTTCTTTTTTACGATGAGCAATTTTTTTATATCTTCAACGGTTAACGAGTTATCAGTAAAATAAGGCTTCTTTCGCCGAAGGGGTTGTTTTTTTGGGGGGTTGCGCGGCACCTCCAGAACTGATTTTTATGGTTTTGTGATGTTTAATACTCGCTCTAACAGTTACGGACGTAAAACCTCAGATAACATTTTTTGCGAGCTTCTGGTGTATTTTTTACTTTACCGACTGGACTAACTACGCAGATGAAACTTGAATGAGTTTATTTTCCGATGATCGCTCTATATCTATGAAAATTTTCAGGTGAAATGTATCAAAAATTGTCGGTCGTGCAGCTGGATTCCGGACTGTAGCAGTGTGGAAGAGTGTTGCATAAGAGAGCCTTGTGGCTTTACATGTCCGTTGCCAAGGGAGGTAGCTAATTATTATAACAGAGAGCACATGAGGCCAAGTAAATATACGTAAGTTTTTTAATATTTTGGAATATAGTAAACATTTAATCTGACGCTTGCTTGTCATTCATTCGCACGAATCTGAATAAACTGCTTAAAATTGGAACAGAAACGTCAAAAGTACAGGATGACAAGACGCCCCAGAAATACTCCCTAAAGGGTATAGTCGTGTCATTTTAGCATGAAAAATCTGAAAACCTCTAAAAAAAAGGTACAGGGTCTATTGATTTCATTCTTATTGCAAAGAGTCCAGAAAGGCGTTTAGTTTGGTTTCATTTTTTTTCCGATAATTGGCCAATATTAATGGCCAATTTAATTAATTTAATTGGAAAATTTGTTATCATACACAATATGCCATAAAATTAGACAATAATGGTTACTCGCGGGCGTTTTAGGGTTGCTGATCACCAATCTGAAGTCCAATTTGTTAAATTCAAAATGTCGGACCGGAAATCGGGTCATTTTTCATAAGAAATGAGAATGTATATCATGGCCTTGAAGATCTGTGCTCGAGGGTTTTCGAGGTCGCAGATTACGAATCCGAGGTCTGATTTGGTAAATTCAAAATGTCGGACCGAAAGTCAATGTATCAGGAAAACTCGTATTTTTTTGTTTTTGGGCTGAAAATTAGTACTCGGTGGGGTCTTGAGGTCGCTGATCACGAATCAGACGTCCTATTTACGAAATTCAAAATAGCCGACCGGAAGAAGAGTCATTCTCTCCGGAAAACCTCGTATTTTTTACTTTCTTGGGCTGAAAGTATGAAAAATACTAGTATTTCCGTAAGAATATACTACTTTCGGTCCGCCATTTTGAATTCTCCTTAATTGGACATCAGATACGTTATCAGCGATAACGAAAACCCCCACTTTCAGCCCAAGAAATAAAAGAATACGAGTTTTCCGGAAAAATGGACTGTTATTCCTGTCCGCCATTTTGAATTTCGTAAGTTAGACCTTTGCTCTTGATCAGCGAGCTCAGAAACCCCCGAGTACTCATTTTCAGCCCAAAAACGAAAGAGATACTGGTTTCTCTTGATAAATGACTTTACTTCCGTTCCACCATTTTGAATTTACCAAATCAGACCTAGGATTCGAAATCACCAATCTCGAAAACCCCCGAACACAGATTTTCAAGGCCAAGATATCCATTCTCATTTCTTATGGAAAATGGCCCGATTTCCGGTCTGCCATTTTGAATTTCCCAAATTGAACTTCAGATTGGTGACCATCGACCCCAAAAACCCCCGAGTAACCATTTTTATCTAATGCTATGGCATATTGTGTATGATCACAAATTTTTCAATCAATTTGATTAAATTGGCTATTAATATTGGCCAATTATTGACCAAGAAATGAAACCAAACATATCCGCCAAAAAATAGATGGTACTGTTATTTCCAAATGCCTTTCTGAACTCTTTGCAACAAAAATGAAGTTAATTGACCCTGTACCTTTTTTCCTAAAGGTAAAATGCCAAAATAACGCGACTAGTATCATTTTAAATATGAACTCAAATGCCATGATATCGAAATCAATCATCTAGGTCAAAGATGGTCGTGGAATTAAAAACTACATTCTTAGCTCATATCATCCTTCTGTAATGATTATGTAAAAGTTCCCCAAGTTACATCCCACAATGCGATCATCTGCAATAATATGCATATGTGTTTTAAATTCTATAGAAAGAATAAACTAAATAAAAGACTATTAACGTGTTTATTGACAAAATACCGAATTTAAAGAAACTGGAAATTGTCCTCTGTCATATTCAATGCACTTTATGTGCCTCCTTATTCTATTCTTATTCTTTATGCTTTATGGTTGCATATTGTTCAACAATTCTTCGTTTCAATTCTTACAAATTAGGTAAAGAAGTTCTGTAAATCTTATTTCTTAACCTTCCAGGGGTCGTGCGATTTTTAAAAACATATCGGGTTTCCGAGACCAAGTACTATCGGGAGCAAAAAAAAAAAATGGAACTGTTTTTTTCTAATGTAAATCTGTCTCTATTTGAATGTGTAATGAGTAGCCGAAATAAAACAGTTAGCACTTTTATTATATTTTTTATCCACAATCACATTATAATTGGAGTTTTATCCACACTTATGAAGCATATAAAATACTGCTTTATCCACTAGTGGAATAATGAAAATACAATCTTAAATCAATTACATTTTATTTAATTTTTATTAATATTAATATTAACATTTATATTAATAAACATTTCCTTATGTGTTTTATCATATTTCACATCGTTTCCATTAATAACAAACTTGTAGTTGTCATCGCTTTCAGAACGCATAATGCTCGTCGAAGTTTTTGATAAATCTGTAGAAACAATGGATGTCTCCTCTTGTAAGGAACGACTAGTACCAGGAGTACCTCGGATTTTCCTTGCGATATCAAGCTTATTGGATATAGAATCCTCGATATAACTTTCTGCTATAGCGGAACTTCTCCACCCACCATGTCGTTTAATTGTTGTGAGGTCAGCACCTTTATTAGCCAGTAAAGTTGTTGAAGTGCGCCTCATGCAATGGCCGCTATAAGCTTCTGCCTTTGCCAGATTCAAAAATGAAGCAACTCTTGACGGAACTTTCGACAAAGTGTTGATTCCAACAGGTTGTGAAGTACATTTTTTATTATTATCGTATATCGTAAAAAGAATCTGTCGTTGGATAACTTCTTCGGACGTAAGGACATGTATTTTCTACACGTCTCCACAGTATTGATAGAGAATCCTTCTTCCATAATTGTGAATTATCGTGAGACGCCGGTCTTGTTTCTACAAGCAAATATGCTCCCCTGTCTTCTACATCATTGATTTTCAAATTCGTCAATTCACAGAAACGACAGGCACCAGACACCCCCATTATTAGCGCAACCTAAAATATTTCAAAGTTTATGATCTACGATGTCTAAAAGGTTAAGAGATATTACCTTAATCATCAAATATTCTTTATCGCAAGCCCTTGTCAAAAATTCTTCCACGTGTGCTCTTTCCAATGCCGCAGTTTTCTTCGCTTTGTACCCTCTCGACTCACTCTTCAGATTGGCAGTGAGCTTACTATATTTCCCAATTAGTGCAGTAAAAAAATGCCAAAAAAATGGGGAGATAGGTATAGTCTGGATACAGCAAGATTATGATTTTATCCTGTTTGGGGTATCACTGGGAGTATATTACTAAGTTTTGGACCTCGAAAACCTTGTGCTACTTTTTTTATAAACAATTGAATTTTTTTTACTGCGTTTTTCGAGCTTAAAATGTGAATAACTCCGGCTCTATAAGTCGAATCGGGGAAAATAAAAAACCAGTCTCTTTGTAATAAAATTTCCAATAAATTGTCGTTAGTTTCAATTCTCTGAATTACGTACATAACCTACAAAACTGAAAAAACGAGAAAAAGACAGTGTTTTTTTCATTTTGGTGCCCAAGACCGTCAACTTGACCAATTTGCATCAAACTTTCAGAAAATATACTTTTTGATGTAATAAAAAGACTCTGAAAAGTTGTTGTCAAAATATTGAACCCATTGGCCAAAATTGCATTTGTTATCTAAAATTTGATATGCCCGCCATTTTATGCCATTAAGTTCAAAATGAAATTTTTTTTTTACAAAATGTAGATATCGACGCCAGCTTTCTAATGCAATTAAAAAGAATTTTTTTTAATGTATTTTTGGCTACTTTTTTTACATTTGTTTATAACTCAAATAACAACAATTGCATTTTTTCGGCCAATTTGAAAAACAAATTAAAGTTTTTTATCAGATCTGATAGAGAATTTTGGGTCCTTTAATTTAAAAAAAAGAAAGTTCATTTTTGTTAACGTGAACTCGAGATATTTAACTTTTTGTATTTAGGTCAATTGTTAATTAACAAATGCATATTTTGAGCTAAAATTTGGAACGTGTCATTTTGAAACCTATTCATTTCATATGATAAATTCAAAAAAAATTTAAGTTTTATAGAAACTTATTTCCAAGCATTATAATGCAAGTATTGTTAATTGAGCTAAAAAGTGATTTTTTAAATTTTTTCATAAAGCTCAGTTGCAAAATGCAATAACTTCCTTGTTTCTTAAAATTCGGAGGACTTTTTTTTAAATACGTTATTTTTTCCCTCGCAGTGCGACCGTCAACTTAGCTTTTTGTTAATAAAAATAAATATTTTATATTTTTAAATTTATATAGAACCAACGTTTGCTAATGTACAAACCTATTTTACCTGCGGAGCGAATAGTTGCTTATAAATGAGGAGAAATGTTTACATTTTCTTTCTTATTCCCCGCCAGTTCCATTCCTTACAGCTTAGATCGGTTGCCGTGCAGTATTGTCTGTTTACATTTTTATATTTGAGAAGCCGTAAATTAATTTAATACATGTGTGATACCAAGGGGGCACGTTTAGTGTTAGACCGATTGGACATGTTAACAAGTACGACACTGATATTTCACTTAATACAAAATTTAATGACAGAGTCTAATTGTCCACGAATAATGCAAGTAAATAATACAGTCTTAATATCACCGAATAAATTTAGTAAAATAAAAGAACTAACGATCCGCTACCCGCTAGCCCGCAATAATCAAATCTTAACTCTATCACAGGTAATCATAGAACGCCTTTTTGCCCCGGGCTAGCTGATTTCGTTTCGTTCGCCCTAAGCGTGTTCCTATACCCATATAAGGAAATACATAGAATCTTAAACTGTTATTGGTTGGGATAAGTCAACCTGAATGTTTACATTAACAAAAATAATAAACAGTCATAAGTACCTACTAGTGAAGGGTTCCTAAGAATCATAGGCGTTGAGAAATTATTGTCGGTGCCGCCGACATACAAATTAAAAATGTCTTCGAGTGAAAGTGAGATTATTAGGTCTTTAAAATATCATGAAAGTTTTGTATGGGTGTAATCTAATAAAACCTATGGATTTAGGTGATTTAAGATTTCATTGTTTCCAAAAACTTACATTGAAAACCGGTTGTAATTTGAAAAACCTTCCTCCGATCGAAGAAGCTACAAATGAACATTTATTGAGGGTGTATCTTCAAATACACAAATGGGTGTAATATGAAGAAATAAATCCACGATTGTTTGGTTGGGAGGATACAATTAATGGTTTAATGCCTATTGCAATGAGAAAACAGCCAATACCACAAGAAATTCTTGAAATTCTCGCTTGTGAATGTAATGCCGGCTGGAAAGACCTGAGATGTCGATGCAGGAAGTTCGGACTACAATGTACAAGTTTGTGTGAATATTGTGGAGACATTAATTGCAGGAATTGTACAGAATGCACTGTAGTCAGTGAAGAAGAAAATCGTGAAGTTGAAGAAGGCAATATAGATGAATCAGACATAGATTCAAGCTGTACCAATATATCAGAATCGGAACTCCAAAGCGACTGCGAACGCTTGCAAGTTAATGTACCCGATCTTCGTGTTCAAATTCGTGATGAAGAAGAAAATGGTGAAAAATTTTTATTTGAAACAGATTCAGAGAGTGAAACTGAATTGTACACATTACCAATCAAGAGATATAAAATACATTAATTACGATTTTGTAAATTTATAAGAATAAAAATGTTTGTTTTTAAATAAAATGTTTTTACCATTTTATTAATCCTCGCCTTTAAAACTGTTTCTAACAAGTATTTATATTACAATATTTACTATTTCCTTTTTTAAATAAAACTTAAAACATTATATTTAGAAGACAATATAAATTTAATCTAATTATTCATATTTATATAGAAAGATTAAAAAAAATGTGTACAGGTTTATACGTTAGCAATCGTTGGTACATGTGTACATATGAATTTTGAAATAAAAAATACTCATTTGCATTATTAACAAGAAGCTAAGTTGATGATCGCATTGCGAGGGAAAATATAACGTATTTAAAAAAATAAAGTCAGCCGAATTTTAAGAAACAAGGAAGTTATTGCATTTTGCAACTGAGCTTTATGAAAAAATCAAAAAAATCACTTTTTAGCCCAATTAACAATACTTACATTATAATGTTTGTAAATAAGTTTCTATAAAACTTAATTTATTTTTGAATTTATCATATGAAATGAATACGTTTCAGAATGATACAGTCCAAATTTTAGCTAAAAATATGCATTTCGTGGGCTGAGAACCAGAGGGTTCCAAGCGCCAAATCTAAAATTGTTTAGCATGTTGCAAATCGATTATGCGAAGTAATTATATTAATTTGAAATATTCAGGTTGTAACACATTCATTTGGCAACTAACTCGTGGGTATTTAATTTTATAATATAATAAACTTTTAACTAAGTAAATGAATATGTGTAGATCTTCCTGTACTTAGAACTTTGAGACTACCGATGTTCGCTAAAAACCAGAAGGTTCCAAGCGACAAATTTCTAATTTTAATTTCTCTGAAAGGAAAATTAAGGTTAAATTAATTTACAAAATACTGCAAAAATGGATAAACTGTATTTATTGAGACATAACTATAAAATTTGAAAAGAAAGTCTAAGATAAAAAAACGAAAATTTTTCTTAAATTCTGAAATTAAAACCTCCATGTAAGTTTGATCCTCAAGGGGCATCCATTTATATGCAAATTCTATTTGTCCGATTCTTTACCGTAAAAGTTTCGGTTTTAAAGCTTTTAACTAACTCAATTAAAAAGGGACGACCATCATGACTATTTAATTCTCCAGCAAAGCTTTTCTTCATTTCCTTAGTTTTAGGGGCCATTCATTAATTACATCACACAAATTTCATGGTTTTTCTACCCCTCCGTTCCCCTATGTCACAGGTTGTCACATTGGAGTCAACCCCCCCCCCCGTGACGTCACATATTTTACAGCAATAAATTTTGAGGTAGAATTTTCCGATTTTTCTATTGTTTTGAATTTCATTCAATTAAAGCAACGGCATACGTAGATGTAAATAATGTGATGTCATAAAAGTTTGACCCCCTCCTCACCTCTTGTCATACTCTGTCACACCATATAAACCCCTCCTCCCTCTTGAAAATGTGACATAATTAATGAATGGCCCTTTACGGCCTTTTCTGGTGTTTACCTCTTTTTTGTATATTTGCTATTAGAAATTGTGATGCATGATTGCCTATTTTATATTGAACTTCATGGGAGTTATCTCGTAAAAATTTCAATTGGCATACTTTACTGAATGGCACATTACTGTAATTAAACACCTCTGTGCATTTTTTATAATTGTAGAAGTGTTTGGCCTGCATGTTAATTGCACAGAATTGCCTTTTAGGCCACTCACAAGCACGAAATCACTATAACAATCAAATTACTTCACACGAAAACGGCGCTTGGAACCTTATGGTTCTTAAATTTAATGCTGATTGTCGCTTAAAACTATTTTACACTTTAGTTTGTGGTGTCATCTTTAGGAATAATGTTGTAGTTTTTAGTGCAAATGGTGCAGAAATCTCTCTAGATTTCATTTCTGCAATAAAAGTTGTTTTGAAAATAATGTCGCTTGAAACCTTCTGGTTCTCAGCCCACGATTTGGTAATTAACAATTGGCCAAAATGCAAATAGTTAAATATCTCGAGTTCACGTTAACAATAATGAACTTTCTTTTTTTTTAATTAAAGGACACAAAATTCTCTATCAGATCTGATAAAAAACTTTAATTTTTTTTTTCAGAATGGCCGAAAAACTGTAATTGTTGCTATTTGAGTTATAAACAAATGTAAAAAAAGTAGCCAAAATTACATTAAAAAAAATTATTTTTAATTGCATTCGAAAGCTGACGTCGTGATCTACATTTTGAAATAAAAAAAATTCATTTTGGACTTAATGGCATAAAATGGCGGGAATGTCAAATTTTAGATAACAAATGCAATTTTGGCCAATGGGTTCAATATTTTGACACCAACTTTTCAGTGTCTTTTTATTACATCAAAAAGTATATTTTCTGAAAGTTTGATGCAAATTGGTCTAGTTGCCGGTCTTGGGTACTAAAATGAAAAAAATACTGTTCTTTTCCCGTTTTTTCACTTTTGTAGGTTATGTACGTATTTCAGAGAATTGAAGCCAACGACAATTTATTGGCAATTTTATTACGAAGAGATTGGTTTGCCCCGATCCGACTTATAGAACCGGAGTTATTCATATTCTAAGCTCGAAAAACGCAGTAAAAAAAATTCAATTGTTTATAAAAAAAGTAGCACAAGGTTTTCGAGGTCCAAAACTTAGGAATATACTCCCAGTGATACCCCAAACAGGATAAAATCATAATCTTGCTGTATCCAGACTGTGCAAATTAAAATGCTTTTTTTACTGCACTAAATGTCTATGTTTTTATGAACCTTTATAGCGGCCTTCAGCATCGAATACTTTGACCACATGGATGAAATTCAAATCAAATTTAAGATATACGATAGCAGAACTTCCTCATTTATTGTCATTACTCCCCGCTTTTCTTTCCATTCATTAAATTCGGAAAATACTTTTTCATAATGTTCCCTAGACTTCGCAGGCAATAATTGGAGAGTAGCTTCTTCAGCTTCCCGAAGGATTCTCCCAGGAACAAAATCGCTTTCTTTCATTTTTCACCAAGTTCACAAATTTTCACAAATGGAATCGATAAACCATCAAATCTAAATATCAACCATTCAACACCTTCCAAGTTTTTTAAAATTAATTTCAATAATTTTTTACGTTACAGCCACTGACAGAGCGAAATGTCAAATCATTTTTTGATGAAGTCTGATTCTAAATGACCGTGATTGTGGATAAAACGTTGTATTGTATTCGTGTTCTATCCACTCAAGAAAATTAGATCTCGAGTTTAAACTTTCTTGGGTGGATGAAACACTATCTAAAACACCTATACAATAAATAACTTATTGTAATGCTGTAGTTATTGATAAAGCAGAAGATGGATTGTCAATGAGACATATTTCACGGCGTTATAACATTAACAAAAATTCTGTGTTTAACATTTAAAAAAAGTGGAATATAAACGGAACGTAGTAGAAATTCTGGATCAGGGCAACAAAGGATAACCAACTTAATAAGAAAATTTCTATTTATAACTTCTATAAGTCTGCTTGACACAGATTTAAATAAACTTTGTTTACTAGGTATGTTATTCGCATGTATAATGTGCAGTCTTCGTAGAGATATGGATCTGAAGCATTTACGTGGACTCTATCAAACTGTTCCTTAAATAATGCTCGGTCAAATTATTAATAGTTCAGGAACATTACGTTTTTATTCCGACAAAATTCATAAAGATTTGAAAATTGGTGGGTATGTTGGGAATAGCATAAGGATTACTAAACCAAAAAGTTCCCATCCCTAACTAGTGTGCTTCATCCCCCAGGACGTCCTTTCTACCCCCATTTTGAGTTTTTCTAGATTATCTCGGCAACGGTGTAATTTTCGACAAAAATACCTATATATAAAATTGTTCCTTGGAAAATTCTCCATCAAAAAGGTTTTTGCCACTTTTTTCCTAAAATTAATAATAACGTGGGAAATATGGCGCAAACATAAGGGTTGGTTCCGACTAGCTTTCTCTACAGTACGATCTACCTTAAAGTTTAACGTTTAACGCTTAAAATAGCAGTAGGCACTAAAATTTATTTACAATTTTAATAAATATACAACTTCCACCCCCTCACCTCTATAAAAAGACCGTGTTGTACTTATTTCCACACCGCCCTAGAGGTAAAGTACTTGGCGCGTTTTTTTTTTAAGTGGTATCCCCTGTAGGCCTAATCCACTAATTATCAAATGTTAATTATAAATCTTGGTCGTCTTCGACAGATTCAACATTCAAGCATGATTGTCCATGGCAATGATAACACATTGTAGAGCAACGCAAGCCTGCTCTTCTGCAACTACACCTGTATTCGCACCCTAATTCACATGTACATGAAATAAGCGTTAAAACAGATTCGGGAGCTGGTTCTTTTATAGTCATTATTGGGATTAATATACCGCCAACTTTTTTCCACCCCCAATCGGTAGCTTTGAGCGTCACGTTTTTCCATGTTTGAATTTGGTGAAAAACTCGATAACAGTGTTACCGAGCGGCAGCAGAAGTTGGTGGAAGTTTTGACAACATAACAGTGTTGCTGGCTTGACCAACTAGTCTGTTAAAAGACATAAATCTGTATTCATCTAGACTTTTTTCTGCCGAGGTACAGTTGTATAAAGCTAAAATAAATCGCTCTCCCATGTTTGCAATTTCTCCATGAGTAGCTTCCTCATTGTTGAAAGTTTGTACAATATGTTGTAAATCACTTCTTTTATTAAATACATTGATTGCATTCACTTTCACTTTGGAAAAAAACGCCGAGGTTGTGTCACAACCGCTGATGGCATGTACAAATAAAATGGCGGATTTGCAATTTTTTAAGAAAGTTGCGGATTGTAAATCTTGAGAACTGTAAATCCTTTTACAGGTATTACCCTGTTTTTCTTTTAAAAATTTAATGTCTTTGTCAGAGGGAGAAAGTGCAATAAGAAGGACTAGCAGGTCAATATCTTGCCCTACGACAACAGCTGTATCGCAATTCTTACATTTTTCTATAACAGTTTGTATTATTAATAAATCGGCGTCATCCGCAGCAACGAACACATCTATACCTTCAGTTCTAAACCTTTTCACTAGCTCTGTAATTAAACGTTCTTTGTTAAGCAAATTACTTAGGAACTTCTGCTGAGTTTCAGAAACGACAGTATTTTCGTCAAACATAATTTGAGGACAGCTTCTTTGAAGTATCCGCCTTTGTCGTTCTAGGCTCTTCGTGCGATTTATTTTAGCTTTATACAACTGTACCTCGGCACAAAAAAGTCTAGATGAATACAGATTTATGTCTTTTAACAGACTAGTTGGTAAAGCCAGCAACACTGTTATGTTGTCAAAACTTCCACCAACTTCTGCTGCCGCTCGGCAACACTGTTATCGAGTTTTTCACCAAATTCAAACATGGAAAAACGTGACGCTCAAAGCTACCGATTGGGGGTGGAAAAAAGTTATATTAATCCTAATAATGACTATAAAAGAACCAGCTCCCGAATCTGTTTTAACGCTTATTTCATGTTCATGTAAATTAGGGTGCGAATACAGGTGTAGTTGTAGAAGAGCAGGCTTGCGTTGCTCTACAATGTGTTATCATTGCCATGGACAATCATGCTTGAATGTTGAATCTGTCGAAGACGACCAAGATTTATAATTAACATTTGATAATTAGTGGATTAGGCCTACAGAGGATACCACTTAAAAAAAAACGCGCCAAGTACTTTACCTCTAGTGCGGTGTGGAAATAAGTACAACACGGTCTTTTTATAGAGGTGAGGGGGTGGAAGTTGTATATTTATTAAAATTCTAAGTAAATTTTAGTGTCTACTGCTATTTTAAGCGTTAAACGTTAAACTTTAAGGTAGATCGTACTGTAGAGAGTGCTAGTCGAAACCAACCCTTATGTTTGCGCCATATTTCCCACGTTATTATTAATTTTAGGAAAAAAGTGGTAAAAACCTTTTTGATAGAGAATTTTCCAAGGAACAATTTTGTATATAGGTATTTTTGTCGAAAATTACACCGTTGCCGAGATAATCTAGAAAAACTCAAAATGGGGTAGAAAGGACGTCCTGGGGGATGAAGCACACTATTTAGGGATGGGAACTTTTTGGTTTAGTAATCCTTATGCTATTCCCAACATACCCACCAATTTTCAAAACTTTATGAATTTTGTCGGATATATCGCAATTTGGACCGTAATATTACTGAATTATAATCCTAATGCGCTAAATTGTTTTGTAATTTTTTTCCGAAACGGTTTAGGTGTGTCGTCAAAATTGAATTGCTATTCTTATAGCATTTTTTCTGAACTTTCTGAATCCGCTAATAGTTTTCCTGAAATGCGATAGAAAAATGTACTTATTGGTCAAAAACGGGAGGGCAGTATCTTTCCGAATCCGGCCCTGAATTTTTAAAAACCAATTAGGCTAATCTGATAAGTCCCAGCTGTGAAATGTTACTGGTACATTTCATTCGATTACGTCCAACCGTTGCAGAGATATGGCTCTTTGAATTTTCAGACCAAATGCATAAAACACCCTGTATCTTCTTAACCACTGGCCAGGACAATTCTTCCCTGTTGATCTAGACTTGCCTTGAAGTGCTCTATCTGCAATTAGGCTATGGCGCATTGGTAGCGAATCACCCTGTATACCTGGCCTCGGACAGGTATACAGCGTTATCCTGGATGCGGATGCGCGCTTGCCACTCTCCGCTCTGTATCTCGAGAATGATTGATGATGCAAAAAAATGATTGAAACAAGAATTGCAGATAATTTAATGGTCTACAAATTTAGGAAACAGGATAATTGCGAAAAACCGACTTTCATGAACTTTAACCTTGAATATTCTGGGACGCAGACACGAGATTATGTGAGAGTTTTCTACCTTCAGAACACTAAAACAAAGCTTTATTTAAATTTACACCTTATTCCCATCCATTCCGAGGTTGAATCCTTATTTTATTGGAGTCTAGAGAATTAACAAGACAACCGGCGAAAAACCTTTGATCTTTTAGTAATGGAGCCATTGACCTCGTCATGTACATTGGAGTAATGTGGTGTAAGAAAATGTTAACATGACATTTGAGGGACTGAAAATATGGCAAAACTCAATTTTCAGTCAATTCGGTCACTGCTTCGATTTTAGGGAGCATTTCAAAAAGTCAGACTTTTTAGTATACAGTATCAATATTTTTAAAAGAGCAAACGATTTTTGCGACGAACGTGTCGCTGGCGCGCGGGAAATTCGAGGAGGAAAAAACTGCTCTAAAATTGAAAATATTGAACTTAGAAGATTAACATTCTAGGATTGAACCTTGTATATGTAATTCATTTCTATTTGCAGGAGTCCACAGAATTTTTGCTCAAGAGGAAAATCTTCCTGTAAAAAAAGAGATCCCGAAGCATGCATAAAGATTCGCACCCTTTCCCCAAAACCACCTCGACGGTCATCTAACCCATATCGATGTCCCCCCAGTGAAGACAAATGTAGTTGCCCCAAATGTTGTCGCCCCAAATGTTGTCTTCCACCTCGTCAAAGAGCTTGTCTATGTTGCCCTAGAACTACATGTCGCTCTCCTAAAAGGTTAGTGATTACAAATAAATGTATTGGAAGCTTTCCGTCTAGTTTATTTCTAATCTAATGAAGTATTCCTTTAGCTCAGTTCAGAGACAGAAATTGATATAAACCGGTCGCTTAATGTTTTATGACTGAATTTTTCAGAATAAGTATTTTTCTTGGTGTAGAATACGATAAAAAAAGTTGTAAGGTGCCGGCGACCCCTAGAAAAATCGAAAATATTGGCCGAAATTTTCGAAAAATAAAAAATATGTATCAAAAAACGAATAGCATTAAGCGATGGAGGGGGCAATTTCACATAAAAAATGTATATGTTGTTTTTTTGTACGAAAAAAAATGTAGGCTCTAGATTTTTTTGTTTAACGCACGAGAATGGACGTGACGACACATGAGTACGGTTCGCGAAGCGTGCGCGCTCTCGGACGCGCTACACTAAATTTGTTGTAACTTTTGAACTAATTAATGAAATAGAGCTTAACAAAGCCTAAATGAAACGAGAAATATGTGGCTATTGGATTATCATTTTTCAAATATAAAATGATTGTATATAGGAATAGTACATAATATATGAAGTCGGAACATAAAAAGATTTCTGATGAAATCGGTAAGAGCTCTACCATTTCTACAAGTTTTAAGATAAAAATCTGAAATTTTCACATATTACTTTTGATGTAATGTATAAAAAGACGCAATGGATAGGTATGCCAAATAATTTTTTTAATAAAAGTTATTCACGTTTATTTTACCCCTACTTTCACGAAATTTGGAGCAAAAAAAATTTTCTTTTATTTTCGTAAAATAAAGGGGATCTTCAAAAATAAATTTTTGAGATTTTTTCACTCATCTGATCTTTTTATACATTACTTCAAGAGTAATATATGAAAGTTTCAAGTTTATGTCTTAAAAATTGTAGAAATGGTAAAGCTTCTATCGATTTCAATGGAAATCTTTTTATATTCCGACTTCCTATATATGCTATTTCTACATACATTCATTTTTTTATTTGAAAATATAATAATCCAATAGTTCCAATAGTTCTTCTTTTATTGAAGCTTCGTTGAGCTCAATTTCATTAAAATTCTATGATCAATTATTTCCACATACTAGAGTGCAGTTATAGTCCAGATATTTCCCTTTAAAGATACTTGAATGGTTAAACTGGATGTGGAAGTAGTGATTCCTTAGGCAGCGGTTTTTTAAAACATTTTCCCACTTCCGATTAAGCTGGAAGTGTATTTTTCGGTACGGTTAGGTTAGAAAATGTATTATTATCCAGTAGGTACCTAATCTAATTTCAATTTTTTCTTGAAAAATTAAGAACAAAAATGGTCGTGTACCTGAACTCGTAGGCATCCACCATAAAAATATTAAAAAATACAATCATCATTATTATTTTTAATTACCTGTTAAATTTTTTTCTCAAAATACATTGTTTTGAAACAAATCTACTAAAAATAATATTTACTCAATATCGCTCTATTATTATGACGATTTTCATACTAGTTGAAAACAAGAAACTATTTTGGTTGGCTGCTTAATTCAGATTTTGATGAATTTGATTCTTTGGAAAATGTACAGTTTTCAAAATGGCACTTTCAACTCAAACCTTTTTGGGGAGTTGTTTATAAATTATCTTGATTGTATAAAATGTTTGTGAAAAACCTAATTTTGTCAATGATTAAACTAATGTGATTCTTTAAGGTGTTCTCCAGTTCGTAGAAAAAAATATACGCAGTGTTGCCGATGTCCGCCATGTCCACACTCTACACCTGTCATATCTGGTCGATCACCTTGCAAGTCCTCTTCAGCCTGCTCTCCTAGTTCGCCCCGTTCCCCTGATTTGCCCTGTTCACCTTGTTCACCATGTTCACCCTGTTTACCCTGTGCACCTCGTCAACCTTGTTGCCCTTGTCCAGCTTGTGGACCTCCAGAATGTTCGAAGGAAACGCAATGTAATTGCGATGGTCCTACACAAGAAGACCAAAATGAATGTACGTGCATAAAACAAACATGTTGCCCGAGTAGTAAACCGAACTCGTCTGGAAAATTGAACCCGTGTGAAAAATTGGACCCGTGTACGTGCCACCGATGTGAAATCAAGGCGTTGTGTACGGCGATGTGTGTAAGATGTGGATGTAAGGTGAGTTATCACTTCAAGACAGTTACCACTTTGCGTACATAAGGTGCTACTCAGAATTAGATGATTCCCCAAATTTCAAATTCTCATAATATATGATCTAAAATAAGCGCAGCGCTGGAAGCTCTGTGACGTCATCGCAGATTTTATCCCTAACCGACGCAAATGTATTTTTTATTAGAAAAAGTGGAATTCCAATAGAAAGATCCAAATATTACCTACCACTATGTGAGACACACTGTAGATTTAAAAATAATATTAGATCTACAATTTTTATATCAACCTGTATATTTCAACATTGTTGGTATTATTATGTTATTCCATCTAAACTATAATACAGTATGAAGACCATTCAACAAATACGTTCGATTTTAGAGGGGGAGGGGTCGCCGAAAATGTAACAAAGTGAACGATGTGTGTGTGTGTGTGTGTAAGTGTGGGGGTTACAAAAGTGAATGTTCTCACAGAAGAAATCATTGGAAGATGGCTATATTCAACAATTTAAGTTCGGTTTTGCCCTAGGCGACCTTGATCATATCTTTTTTGGCTGTTCAAAATATAGAGCAGCCTATGACAAGCTAATACAAAGCATTACTGAAGAGTGCAATACTCTCGCGCCTTTCAATTTGCTAAGCTTGCTTACAATTGGAACAAGGGAAATATATAAAAATATTATGATTTTTATTAAAGAAACTAATATTAAGCTATAGGTTAATCTCGTAATCCCTGTGTCTTTCCGCATGTTTTTTTTTACCTTACTTACCGTGGTCTACCTTGTATTGTCTAAGCTATAAAAATGTCCTGATCGACCCCAGGATGAGAAGCGTGTGTCCCCGTTTTCCCTCGACGTTTTCTTTTAATTCCCTCCCCCTGTCGTTGTATCTGGGTTTAGGCTCTTGTTTTAAATATAAACAGGTTTTTCCTTTTTATTAATTTTGTTAGATTTAGGTTAGGACATTCTCAATTTTAAAACTTAGGTAACTGGCTGCGTGGTCAATGACCTAATGCCATAAAAAAAAGTTCGGTTTTTCTTGATAAACTAATGAATAGATTATTTTTTTGAAAGAGGTATTATTTTTTTACTGAAAAGTAGACTGTATAGTAGGGAATTCAGAGACCGTTTACTTTCAGTTCTATGCATCTCTTGAACGAACTTTTAAAATTAGGTATATATATATTATGTAAAATTGTCTTCCGAACGGCGATTTGCGATATAGGCCTATGTTCATCCACTATGTTAACTTATACCTCTTCTTGGCGATACACGATATGTAAAATGTTTCAAATATAACTTGTGCTTTAAAAATGAATTATTTGTTTGCTTATAATTGTATTGAAACATATTCTTTATAGAATTTTGCAAACAGCAGAGACAATAACTATCTATAATTAAAAGAAAAACTATGTGTAAAAATATTAATGAAATCTCTGCATTCTTTCGATAACCTGAATTTTGGAAAATTAAAATCCTTTGTCTATTTTCTTACTTGACAATTCTCATTCTAACACTAGCATCTACACAGTCCCCTACGGCCATGCAGATTAAACTAATATCTGCATAATCCCCTAGGATCATGAAGATTCAGTTAAAAATGAGAACAAAGGCCTAAAATGAATTTATTTATCTACGTTGTCTTAAAAATTTTTCATTCTAATGGATTACATTTTCATAAAATCTATCATTCTGTTTCTTGGAAATGCTTAGCCTTTGAAACGTTTTTCGCCCTTATTCTGGAGCTCATGAAAGACATAAAGCCACTCATAAAGATGTTTCATGCAAAACCAAGACAATTTCTATGAATAAGTGTAAAATAATTATATTTGACATTGACTGATAAAAACAACAGATCTTCACCTATCTATTAGATGACTAGTATTGGAGCCTATATACTCTATGCATGTTTAAAAATGAATTATTATTTGTTTGCTTATAATTGTATCAAAACATATTCTTTATAGGATTTTGCAAACAGCAGAAAAAATAACTATCTATAACCAAAAGAAAAACTGTGTAAACATATTAATGACATCTTTGCATTCTTTCGATAACCTGAATTCTGGTTGTGCTAGCAAATTAAAATCCTGAATCTTCATGATCGTAGGGGATTATGTAGATACTAGTTTAATCTGCATGGCCGTAGGGAACTGTGTTGATGCTAGTGTTAGAATGAGAATTGTCAAATAAGAAATTAGACAAATTCATTTTAGGATTTTAATATGCTAGTATAACCAGAATTCAGGTTACCGAAAGAATGCAAAGATTTCATTAATATCTTTACACATAGTTTTTCTTTTAGTTATAGATAGTTATTTTTTCCGCTCCTTGCAAAATCCTATAAAGAATATGTTTCAATATAACTTGTACTATCTCGAAAACTATAAAAGCTATAAGGATCTAATTTTAGACTGAGGTTAAATAATGTATTGCGGTTACGATGGTAGCGTTGAATTAGTATTTTGGTTATTTATCGTCCAAGAAAAAAATAAAGAGCTTGAGGGTGCTGAAATATTGTAGAGAAAAATGTTGCATGGGGATACTTTATCTGATTCTAGAAATATGATATCGATTGTAGCAGTATTGTAGCAAAAAATTCAAATTTAATTTCAGTGAAATAATTTTTACATTAGGATTATTCCAGCGACAGATATCGATTTATTAAAACTGTATATTAATTGATTTCATGTACTATGTCCAAAAATATCAAAACCGTAATTGCAAGTCGTATGAAGACTTAAATTTTCAGTACATAGGAAATATTATCCACCGTCACAAATATGCCAACATAATATTAGTTGGGAATGCAATCAACTCCTAGCTTCTTACAACAACACCGATTACTGCACTTATTATTTTTACACTTACAAGTTGTCATAGTTATGTGTTCCGGTTTTGGATGTTTCGTGATTATGATTGAAGTAAAAATATTGTGCCCTATCTTCCAATCATACTCGTGAATGTTCATTAGTTTAGAGGATGGATCACTAGTATGTTTCCACATAGATAGTGTATAGGCACTTCGCTTTACATGCTAAATGAAGGCATCTTGAGTGGGTGGCAATGTTCAAATCCATTTTGAAGTTTTTAAATAAATGTGGTCGTTAATTATCTAAACTACTTTCAAAATTGGAACAACCGTACAAACATTTGAAAAAGTAAGAAGCTGCTACCATAAATTGACACACATCTACTCGTTAAGGACATCGTTTAAAATTACAGAACAGTCAACAGTTCATAGGCGCCGACTTCTCGGGTGCTCCTGGGCTCGAGTCCCCGGTCAGAAGTAAACCAAAAATATTGTGGTTGTATTTATATTTTTTTACTCCAAAACTCTCAGAACTGGGCTTCGTAATAGTAGTAGTAGTAGTAGTAGTAGAATATTAAGTAGGTACTTTATTTTGTTCTTGAAGAGAAGATTTATTTTTGTTAATACGATCGTAGGTACCTAGAACTGTCAATATTTGTTTAATACTGCTTATTTTAATTTAAAATAGACACTTAAGGCAACACATCTAAAACACACGTAAACGTATCTTATGACATCTGCGCATGCGCAGTTTTGATTTTCTTAGCGTTACGGGATACGCTAGACGTAAAGATACGGATTCTCACGTATACCCAAAAACGCGGTATTATTGCACCGATACAAGCCGATGACACCCGAGCACCTGTTAGATTTGACGAAGGTAGTGGCTATTGAACCGCCGCGGCGGATCTTTTTCACAACTTATTGAACCGCCGCGGCAATTGGTTTGGTTACATATTATTTATTCTGTGCTATAGCGGCGTTTTCCATATGGATCGCTAGTCTATGCGTAGCGTCATCGCGTTGTGGAGCGACAGGTCCCGGGTTCAAATACTGCCCACTTGACTGTTTTTTTTTTTTTAATATTTTGTAACGATTAATATCCTTTTTCACAAATTCTGGTTGGATTTGACGATAGAAATAATGTTCTTTTTTTTCATATAATAATTTATCTCTCATGTGATGGTAGTTGGGTTAGTTAAGTTGATTTTTATATTGCTAAATAATTGTCAATAAATTATCAGCGCCGCAGGCAGCATTAGCGTCGCAGACAAAAACGGGGGGTGTCCCCCCGCCTTGTTTTTCAGAAAATTGCACAAAATATTTCAATTTCTCTGCGCGGCGGTTCAATAAGTCGCGCAAAAGATCCGCCGCGGCGGTTTCGTAGTCACTCCCTTTGACGAAACCCCAAAAAATCATAAAAAACATAACCTACATTATTGCCATTCTTTATTAAGGTTATGTTCCACGTCATATTTCCTTTGCTTTGATTCTAGTTTTGTGTCTTGTGTGGGGTAAAATTACAAATAAAATATATATTCAGGTCAGATTAAGGTTCTTGAAATTTTAATAAAACATGGTAACCCTTGCAACGGATAGAAAATCATCCAGCAGGGCGGGTATATTTTACCAATGAGGACGACTTGCATTTATTGCGAGAGGTTGTTGGACAAAACCCTATGAATACAACACTAGGTGGAACGTCATTCAAATGAACATAACTCAAATAGTTGGAAAATTGATTTCAGTTAGGTCTTTAAAAGATAGTAAAAAATTAGGGTTAGGTGAACTGTCACCTAATCAAAATGTAAACAAGTAGTACAAATAGGACATACTACGTGGTTAGAGTTAATGGCTTTGCCTTAACTCTATTTTAGGTTGTAACAATATATCTAATCTTATTGAGTTTACGTCGCGCTAATACGTTTACGTATAAGCGTTGCCCTAACTGTCTAATATTGAAATAAAGTTTTTGTTTTAGAATTGCCTGAAATATTTATAGTCCATGAAAATATTGCAAAAACATCACAAGTGCTGTGACCAGCACGAGACCTGAGTAGCCCCCGAGGGTGCTCAATACGATGGTTGTATTTTTAGGCCTCGCACCCTTCGGGAACTAACCCTAAACGCGAAAAACCACCCCCTTTCGCGTTTTTTCCATTCTAGGCATGCAAGGTCTTGTCGGATCGGGTTTATCGTGTAGGCCGTACGAACTTTGAACATCCGACATATCATCAACCCCCGGGGTTGAAATTACCCCCGATATTAAAATCTCCCTAAAAATTCCAAAATTGACAAAATTAACAACATACTGGGGTATCTATTTCCACCTCTTAGGAAACGCCCTGTATGAATCCGTGGGTTCTAAAATAATTTCAACAAGAGATAAACGCAAACACTTTATTTATAATTTACTGACTATACAATACTTCAAAATAACCTTTACACTTTGTTTACTTGATATTTAACCTCACTTTTATTACCTAACGTCCCTTTTCAACTTCTTCACTTTTATAAAACTTCTCCCATCACACTCTATATAACTCTACAAGTTTCCAGTCACTCACTATTAGGCATAGGCGTATCAATCTCTAGTTTCAAGGAGGTGTAATACATAATGTTATGAATTACACCCCCTTGGAACTGGAGATGATACGCCTATGCCTACTAATAGTGACTGGAAAGACTCTAGAAAGAGCCATGAACTTTTCTAGAGTGTGGTGGAAGAAGATTCTGGTTCAATCTAGAGGTAATTTCAGAGTATATAAGGCGCGATTACCGGCGCAGAGGAGGAAGTTTATTAAAGAGAAGTTTATTTTAGAAGTGACACGTTCGGGAAAAAGTGAGGTTAAAGTAAGCAAAGTGTATTTTCAAGTATTGTATAGTCAGTAAATTATCAAGTAAAGTGTTAGTGGTGTTTATCTCTTGTTGAAATTATTTAGAACCCACGGATTCATATAGGGTGTTTCCTAAAGGTGAATAAACGCAACAATAACAATACATTTCTCCCTTACCCTTACCCTCCCCTAACCACCAGACATCCCCGAAACCACCACCTTTTTTACAAGAGATTTCGGTATTGTAAAGCAAGTTGAGTGCCGAGAATGCTGTCGCCCTGGGGTTAAAAACTACCCCCTCCCCTAATTATCTTCCCAAAAATTCAAACTTTGTGAAAACTGTTTATCCCCGTTTTCCAGGGTGCTCAACACGATGGCAACATAATTTCCTCCCTTACCCTTTACTGAACCACCCTCAATCTCCGAAACCACCCGCGAGTAATATTTCTTGCTACTGGGTATGTGGGAAAGTTTTTATCAATTTTGAAATTTTTGAGTTTTTGGTATCAGGGGAGGGGGTAGCTTAAACCCCTGGGGGTTGATAATATGTTAGATGGTCAAAGTCCATACGGTCTAGCCGAAAAACCCGATCCGGCAAGTCCTCGCATGCCTAGAATGGAAGAACTTGAAAGGGGGGTGGTTTCTGGCATTTAGGGGTAGTTTCCAAGGGGTGGAAGACCTACAAATATCACCATCATATTCAGCACACTCGAGAAAACGGGGGGTACCCAAGTCTCGTCCTGGTGTCATCCTGGTCACAAGTTTACCCATTTTTTACAATTTTCTCATGGACTATTATATAGTAGGTATTGCGGAAGAATTGGTGGGCCCCCGGCCAAAATTTCAAAAGTCGGCACCTATGCAACAGCCGACAAAGTAGTTGCTGTTTCAACGATAAGCATTTCTGCGGTTATTAACGTAACATCATGTCCCAAAATGTGGAGATGCGTCAAACATTTCGTAGCAATATAATTCTGTAGACTCTGCTTATTTTTAGGGTTGGACATAAACAAGTTCCACTCAGGAATATGAAATATTATCTCCAACCGGCGCACAGTGGACCATTTGCAGCTTCCAGCTGGACAAAAAGGGGTGGATTTGAGGATTGAAAAATAAATTTGCTTCTAAAGTGCCGAAACTCTATGAATATGACAATATGACATTGTTAATATATCAAAAATAGTGAAACAATTATTATTAAGATTCTGAAACTTTGTAGACATGATAATATTATGTCCGTAAATTCGATAAAAATAGTAACAAAAATCTAAGCAATAACGAATTGGATTTAAGAGGATTGAAAAATAAATATAACTACTTTAAAACTATAAGTATGTAAGAAAGTTTCAACAAATTTTGTTGTCGAGGCTTTTTAATTGTAGTTGCTGTTTTAGGAAAAGCTGAAGACAATTCCTTGACAATATTAGCAGCATCTCTTTTACCTTCTGAAGGTAGAGAAACCTCAGCTGCATAAGTTAACTCGGCAGAAGTACTTGATTCCAATAGATGCTGAACTTTCCCCCTCTTGGAACTTTCGCTACACTCCTCAAACTTTAGCTCGCCCAGCTGGTATCCCAGCAGATGTTGTTGGTTGTATGCTATAGATAATTGCCACAAAATCTATGTCGCTACCATCTGCCAGTCCTTATATTTATTTAGAAAAACTTCCAGTGTTCTAGAAGAATTATCCCACCGTTCAGAAATTTCGTCTCAATTAAATTGTTATTTGTAAAAGTTACTTTGGCCATGGTACCTTCCATATATCTAAAAGTATGAATAATTAAAATTAACTTCGCAGGGTAATAATTTATTGTTATTATTAATTAATAATTAAATTTTAATTAGTTATGGCGCAACTTGGCACATCAGCTATTAAGCAATCATAAGTAACCATTGTGAAGAAAAGAAAAATAAAATAGAGAAATATCCCCTCGCTCCCCCTTTTTTTTGCGGTCCTATTGAACATAACTATAACTAAATTTTTAAGTCGACAATTGATGATAGGTACTTTATTATTCAATAGACATTCCTAATTTGGGAAATGTGATTGTAAGCTACATACGCTTACCCTATTGTTAAAAAAACAACTCACTAACCGATCGTGAATTACGCCTTGTTGATAATATCAAACCACAGAGTACGTAACTCAATGAGTTAGAAGGTAGGGAGACGACATTCTATACAAATTTCCTCTACAGAAACGGCATCAGTAGGTGTGGCTAAATGTAGTAACAATATGATGGTTTTGCCAGACCCGGACTAATTAAAATAATAAGAACTTTGTATCCCAACGAGACGGTCTATCTGTATAACGTAAATAAATGTTCAATTCAATAAATGCAAGAGCTTTAACGGTTTTCATTTACCTTGATATATAAAATGTGCAATGTTATCCTAAAATAAAGCATTTGTTTCTATTCTACGAAATATATAATCAGAGCATATTAAAGAAAACATTTAATTAGCTGTTTTTTTTAATACGGCTCTGTTTGTTGTTTACACTACATATGAAATGTTATTCCCGTTAATTTCTTCTTGTCAACACCATCTTTAGAAGAGCAACTTCTTTTAGCACACGACACCATAGTCCTTTTAATGTTTATTGTCTAAAATTTAACAAACTATCAGTAAAAATCACAATGAATCGCACGGAAAACAAACTGTCACTATTTGATGGAAAAGTAGTAACAAGATGGCGAAATGATGCCGTTTTTGATCACGTGACAGCTTCTCCCTACCTTCTAACTCAATAACGTAACTACACAGAGACGAAGGCGTTGGCGGCACCTTTGATATTTGATGGCTCAATATCTGTAACCTCCTGTAACAGTTATTTCTATACTGAGAGAAATGTGTTATTTAGTGTACACTGAAGAAACAGTGCGTATCAAAATATCAAATTAGACAGAAAACTATTACTATTTGAATTCTTTATAATCAGCACCTATTTTCAAGTGAATTGGACCTTATGTCTTAGCATACTTTCGAAAGACCCAAAATGACCGTAAAAATGTAATTATTATTAATGCCTTCCCTCGGCACCTCCACTTGACATTACTTGTTTTGATCATGAGCTACTAATATTATTTATGACAGAAAATAGTATCCCGATTCTTTTATGAAGGACAAGGAATAAGCATTTTAAGAAAAATATATTCATTGTAGAAGATGAATTGAGGGCAATGCTGAAGAAAAAATAAAAATAAATTATTTTAATTTTTTAATGAGATTTTATTTATTACAATCTTAATTCTCAGTTAATGGTTTAAACAAAATAATCTTTTCATACAACCTTCCAAAATGAGTTTAAATATAGCTAGTTTCGGTACAAGTTGCGAAATAGTGGTGTTTTAGGCACGCAACATGAAGTTGACATGTCAAGTGACTGAAACACTTCTTTCGCAGCACACATTGAACAAGATTTTTCGTAAAATCGTCATATATTTATTTTAGTAAAAGAACAAAAATTCAAAGACCAGTTTAAATATGGCGGAGTCCGCACATCTGTATGAAAATTAGGTTTTGGAGGGGTGGAGGTTTACGAGAATTTCTTACGCAAATAACATACAACTTACACTGCAGCTTACACTCTGAATCTAGTTACCAGCGACGCGTCGTGTATACAATAAACCTAGCCACCTCTAACGAGCACATTAAGACGTTTTGTCTTGTTTGGTGTCAATTGTTTTTTGCACTTTTGTCCGGCTAGAAATTAATTGGGTCTCACTGTGCGGTGATAATTTGGTTATACGTCGGGCTTTCTCATAATCTTTTAATTCATGTTCGTATTTATCCCCAACTAATATTATGCCGTCGAGAGAAAATCGGGACCCGGGAGTAATAACATACGGCCCCCCCCCCCTCGCAATCAAAATTTGCATATGTATTTCCAACTTTCCCCAGATTTCAGAAATTCGGGTGGAATCCGGGCCCTGGGGGAAACACCCTCCCTCTCGTCGGCATATCTGTTACGGTAGATAATATTTATTATGTACTGGAAATATAAATCTCTATACGTCCCACAATTATGGTTTTGGTGTTTTTGGACATAGTACATGAAATCAATTAACAGGAGAGTTTTGAACGTTACGGGATTTGAAGGAAGTGACTCATGTTCAACCCGCGCTGCCTATAGTTCACCAAAATAAATCGATATCTTTCGCTAGAATAATCGGATTGTAAAAACTCTTTTACTGAAATTAAATTCGGACCTTTTACTACAATACCGATAACACCGCTTCTACATTCGATATAATATAGAATAAGTATTAAAAACACTTGGTATTACTCCAATTTTTATTCAGGTTTCTCTGATATATGTTTCGACCTTTCGACCATTATCAAAGAGTTATAACAACTAACCTAAAAGTGACCATCACAAGATATTTATAGGATTTGGGAGGTATAGATAACCTAGTTTACATTTTATTACTTATTTCTAATATAGCTACTACTAGGAATTTAATTTAAAGTTTTAATTACTATTTCTGGGTATGTTTAATTTTAGTATGGTGTCTGTTATGGGGGTATTATGAAATTTAGTTTGTGTATTAGTAACGTTTTCTGTTTATTTAAGGCCTTCTTGATTTCAAAAATTTTAAGCATGTCTAACCTATTTCCCTTATTAACATCGTGCAAAAGTTTAATACTACAACCGTTGAAAAATTGGTTTTTATCTATACAATGTTCTGCGAAACCAGTTGATTATTTATTTTCTAAAATATACTTTTTGTGTTCATTTACCCGTACGTCTAAGCTTCGACCACTCTGACCTATATATATATAGAGCATCACAATCGTCACAATTTATTTCATGTACTCCCGCTTTTTGTGAGTCTTCAGTTTTTTCTTTGTTGTTAATCAACAAGCGACCTAAGTTGTTTGTATTCGAGGAAATGGTAATAATGCCAAGTTTACTTAACCTGTTACAAATTGAGTTGCTAATATGTTTTACAAAATTAATACTATGCCACTTTATTTTCTTTGGGTGTGATATAAAAATGTTTTTCAACAGTTTTCTTTGTTTGTTCTTAATTAGCTTGTCTATGAGAGATGTGTGATATCCATTGCTTTTTACTACTATTTTAAGGGTTGTAACTTCTTTTCAAAATTGACATGATTTGACTTTAATGATAACAATCTATGGATATAACTATGAAAAGCTGACATTTTTATCTTCCAGGATTGATTACTATTTGCATGTATGAGTGTGTCAGTTCTATAAATATCGATTTCTAAAATGGGACCTTTTCATGTCAATGAAATATCTAAAAAGTTTAAAGAACGTTCTATCTCGATTTCTACCGTAAACTGATTTTATTGTTTATAGAATTAATAAAATTAATGAACTGTGATAATTGACTATTCGTACCAGTCCATATACAAAACACGTTATCCACGTGTCTTGCCCATATTTTAAAAGATTATATTCTTTTCTATTAAAAAGGTTACTCTCGAAATTGGCCATAAATATTTCCGCTAATAATGGGCTTAATGGACTACCCATTGGTAAACCATTTACTTGCTTGTAGAATTTATTATCGAATTTAAAATAATTTTGATTGATCGAGATATTAATTAATGACAGTAGATCTTTCTGTTTCAATTTGAACAGCTTTCTGTTGATCCGCTATTAAATGGAGAATCAAGACGAATATGTTTTCCATCCACCGCGTCTAAGCAGTGGAGGAAATTGGCAGTACTTCCAAATCTAGACGCAATTGATTCCCATATCTCTGGTGTGGGTGTTGGTATACATTCTTCTCGCATTGATGACCAAATTGCTGTGTCATCATTAACTACTTTACTTGCTGTAGATATCCCTATTCTATAGTGGTAATGTAAGTCAGTGAAAGAACAACCATTAACCATTAAACCATTAAAATTATTTATTAAATATTTCCTTTACAAAGTTTTTAAGCTTAAATCTAGGTACTTATTAGAATTCACATTAAACATCAAATTATAGTTTTATATAAAATAAAAACACATAAATTGAAGTGAGCCGATGATATGGCTGGGAACCTTGAAAGCTCAATCTTACTTATTAACGGCTATCAAACATTCCAATAGATTATGTTTGTTATCTCTAATTTTTTTATTTTATAAAGATAAATTATAGTCAGGTGTTAGAAGTGCAAAACGGAAATAACTATTTTGGTTTATATAGGAAAATAAATTAAAAAACCTATTTAAAATGTCATAAAATAAAAATGTGGAGTTTACGTGATAACGTATGGCAATTTTTAATGTTGCTGGCTTTCAGGGGGCTTGGGAGGTGGTGGGTTTTGTGTTTTGTCTGTGTTTAATGTCATGTCTGGTGGTAGGTTATTGTCACCGTCTTCCGAAGAAGACGGGGAGTCTTTGGTTGATTAGTCTGTGAGTGTGTGTTGGGTTTTGTTGTATTGTGACGTTAGTCAGGTCAGTAGTCAGTGCCGATTGCTGAATTTTTGTGGCAAAAAATTTTTGCGACGTTTCGTCTATGAATTCGCGGATCATTTGTAGATCCGTGGCCCTGTGGAGTTCAGCAATCGGCGTGTACCGGTCTGCGTTAGTGAGTAGTCTTATCAGTTTGTTTTGGGTCGTCTGTATCCTCTTGCATTGTGTGTCGGAGAGGTTGTTCCACACAGGACAAGCATAGGTCAAAATAGGCCTGAAAATAACCTTGTATAGTGTTAGTTTATTTTTGGTGGACAACCTGCTCCGTCTATTTACAAGAGGATACAGTTTGTTGAGTGCGACGTATGTCTTGTTTATTGTCTGTGTCTTTGTTTGGTTTATTTTGATTTTCCATTTATCAAAAAATTTTTGGAGTATTTGCAGATGATACCGCACCTCCTGCGTCGCCGTCTGAGCGTAGAACGACTGCGCATACAGCACTGTATCATCTGAAAATAGAAGGATATTGGAGTTGGGATAGGTAGGGGCGTCGGAGGTGTATAAATTATACAGGAGGGGTGACAGGATAGCCCCTCTGGGGGACACCCGCCGATAATAGTGTTGGGGTGGAGTATGTGTTATTTACACATACGGTTATGTGTCTCCCTCTGATGTATGACTTGATCAGTGTGGTAATGTAAGTAGGCAACAAGGATGCTGTGCAATTTGTACAGCAGCCCATTATGCCAAACTGTGTCGTAAGCCTTCTCGATGTCTAAGAGCAACAAGACTGAGGACTGTTTTTTATTGTAGGCATAATATGCTTCTTGCACCACCTTACAGAGTGCGTGAGTAGTGCTGTGTCCCCTCCTAAAACCAAATTGGAAAACCGGGATTAACCGGTTTTTTGCTACTATTTTGTTTAATATTCTGAGAAATACCATCTCCATTAATTTGGAGAGGGTACTTAACAGGCATATCGGCCGGTAGCTTGCAGTGCAAGTGGGCGGCTTATTCGGTTTTAGGATGGGGATTATTATGCCCAACTTCCAGTCTTTCGGAAAGTATTGCAGTTTTATGATGGAATTGATGATATATGTGATTTGACATAGCATTTTGTTGGGGATGTTTTTTAGGACGATGTTGGCAATAGTGTCGGGTCCGGGAGCTTTATGGTTAGGAAAGGTTTTGATGATTCTTTTAAGTTCGTTGGGATTAGTTAATAATTTGGGTAATTTGTTGGGGGGTATAGGGAATGTGTCTGGTATAGTCTGCGTCGCGTGAGTCACTTGGTCGTGAAAGGGTACACTATTAGGAGGCGTCGTGTTGGTATGTTGTAAGTGAGTGGCCAAGATTTCAGCTTTTTCGAGATCAGAATTATAGGAAATGTTATTATGAATTATAGTAGGGACTGTGGAAAAAGGTCTCTTAAGCAGGCGGGACATTCTCCATAGGGAGTTGTCCTTTCTTGACAGGCGTTCTATCCTGTCATTCCAGGACTCTTCCCTATGTTGAGCCAATTTATCTTTAACAGTGTTTTGTAATTCGACCATACGAGCTCGGTCTATATCCCGCCTGCTTAATTGCCACTTTCTTCTAATTCTGTTTTTAAATGTTATCAGCTTTTTGATGTTATCTGGTATAATTTCCGTTCGCGGAGTAAATTTTATGAGCTTAGTTGTTCTGTCTCTTGCTGATTTTAATAAAGTTGTAATCTTGGCCACTTCATTATCTATATCACACGGTGCTACTATTAGGCTATTTATAGTTAGCTCACTATTTATAATGTTTCTGAAAGCTTTCCAATTAGTGGTTCTATAATCGAAGCTTTTGTGTACCCTTTCGTTGGTGTCTAAGTATGGGAGTTGGAAGTGGATAGGATTATGATCTGAGGAAAGGAGAGGATACGGGATTTATCGGGAATGGGACGTTTTTATTTAACATAATGTCAATTACGGATGGGGTCATGTTGTTAAGCGGGAAGTGGGAGGGAGTTTCTGGGGCGTGTACTGCATTACTCCTGTCGACAGAGAAGTTATGAACAGTTTGCACATTCTTGTTACTCCGAGAATTGTACCACGACACGTGTCTGGCATTTAAGTCACCCATTACAATTACCTTATCCTGTAAAAAGAATTGGTTAAGTATATTATCTGTGAAATGATAAGTAGGTCAGTTATACACTCCGGTTAATATTATACCGTTGTGTAACTTTATGGAGACATTGTCTATGTAAGAAACAATTGCAGGGAGAGGTGAGTGCTTAATACTGTTGTGAACGAACATCGCAACACCCCCCCCCCCGCGTTTTCTGATTCTGTCTTGCCTGTAAATAACATAGTTAGGAATCTTAAATTTGTGTGTATCACGTAAACGAGTTTCTGTTATAACCATTATTTTTATTTCAAATTCAATTAAATACTGAATAATTTCCGGGATTTTATTGTATACTCCGTTAGCGTTCCAAAACGAGACTTTAACCATTAATTTTGTAATTTGGAAGAATATTTGCAGTGAAATCTTGTAGTATTGTTATTTTTTCGAGCGCGTCATGAGCGTTTACTAATAAACTATTTAGATGCTTGATATGGTTTCTCGTAAGTTTATTAACGAGTTTAATTTTTGTAATTCTAAACTTGCCAGATACCTGAACAAAAAACAACATTTAGTTTCCTGCGAAAGAAAAAATTATAGTCTTTTTTAGTGTTTTTTGTTTCAGGTAAAGAAGTAATGCGAAGGTGGACTCATCTACAAGACTCCTTTGTTAAGTCGAAAATGTTTATTCTGATCAACTTCAGTTTCTAAAAAACTGTATGAAGCTCGACAGACGGAGGATAGTTTTCAATCGGAAAATCCTGCCTGGCTGGAAGAAGATACAGAAACACAGGGCTCCACTGAAAATATTGAGAATGCCTCTCAGCCACTTGATACACCATCCACACAACTCTCACTCAACAGCGTATATTGCTATATTGGTGGGATATTTGGTAACATCTGTTCCTTTGCCCACTTCTCAAATAATTCGGCTGTCATATCCTTGTGGTAGTTGGCAGAGGATTGCTTGATATTTTTAGCAGACAACAACAACCTATTTGGAATAAAACCGTTTTTACTTCCAGCATGTAGAATTATAATTCTTTTAACCCTAGAACCTGGAGCACTTAAATTACACTTTTTTGTCTTATCTACCCAACCGCATTGAACTACATCATGGGTGTCAAACCATGTTTCGTCAAGCTAAATTATGTCTCTAATTGCATCTCGGTATTATTTTATTTTACGCAGGTACTCGTGTTGATGATCAACGATGCGTGCTGATTCCATAACTATCAATCGTTTGTCCAATTTCTTGTACCTAAAACCGCAATCGAGCAAAACGTTTCGCAAAGTATCTAATGATTTATAGATATAATCTATAGTCGCGTAACTTATCCCTAATTATTTCTAATGTGGGCACCTTCTGTTTATATGTAAAAGTTATAAACAAATCGACGAATGACATCTTTGAACGTGTTATCAAGTTTTTAAAATTTCTGTTCAACTCTTCTCCGTTTAATAGAATGATCAACTAAATTCCCGGCTCTAATAACCCTATAAATTGTAGTACGGCTTAATTTGGTTAATTCACAAATCCTCTTCACAATTTGATTTTATGAAGAATCAATATTTTCGCCTTTTAAACACGAGTAAATATTCAATATTTGTGTTTGAACCTGTAAGTCTTTATTCTCAAATTCCGCTTGTATAGGCTCTGTATCAAAATCGTGCGTTTCGTTATCACTACTATCGAAAGACCTCCAAAATGCTATTTTAAACAATTAATTGCAAAAAATCACTCAAACACAGTAATAAAACTAATAATTTGTTCAAATATTTACTAGAATTAAGTAATTTATAACGCTGTACTGCACTGCCTCGTACAGATCATACGATACAAATAGTTCATACTTACGTATTTTTTGTTTTATATATTATGGCATGCAAAAACTCAAGGTTGGTGTTGACAAATCAAATTCGCTAAGCATCTAATCCCAGCTATATTTCTATGTGACGGGCGGATTAAGTCCACGTGGACTGTAGACGAGGAGTGGTGAATATAAATCTGTAAAATTCTGTGCTCTCTCATTTAATGTGAAGCGATATATTGACAATGCCCCGTAAGATCTTCTAGTTCCGTGCTGTTCCAATTGAGTTCGTAAATACTATAATAGGTTAAGTAAACTTGGCATTAAAACCATTTCCTCGAATACAAACAACTTAGGTCGCTTGTTGATTAACAACAAGGAAAAAACTGAAGACTCGCAAAACCGGGAGTATATGAAATAAATTATGATGATTGCGATGCTCTATATATAGGTCAGAGTGGTCGAAGCTTAGACGTACGGGTAAATGAACACAAAAAGTCTATTTTAGAAAATAAAAAATCAACTAGTTTCACAGAATATTGTATAGATAAAATCCATGTTTTTCAACGGTAGTAGTATTAAACTTTTGCACAATGTCAATAAGGGAAATAGTTAGACATGCTTGAAATTTTGGAAATAAAGAAGGCCTTAAATAAACAGAAAAACGTTACTAATACACAAACTAAATTTCATAATACACACCAATAGACACCATATTAAAATTAAACATACCCAGAAATAGTAATTAAAAATTTAAATTAAATTCCTAGTAGTAGCTATATTAGAAATAAGTAATAGAGTGTTAATTAGGTTATCTATAGGTACCTCTCAAATCCTACGAATATCTTGTAATGGTCACTTTTAGGTTAGTTGTTATAACTCTTTGATAATGGTCGAAAGGCCGAAACATATGTCAGAGAAATCTAAATAAAAATTGTGGAACAGTAATACTAAGTGTTTTTAATACTTATTCTATTTAGTATGTTTCACCAAGAACCTACCGCAGACTCAGTTCAATTAACGATATAATATTTCTAGAAATAGAAAAAGTATATTGTGCACCATTTTTCTCTACAATATTTCAGTATCCTCGCGTTCTTTATTTTCTCTTGAATGATAAATAACCAAAATATTAATTCAATGCTGTTATCGTAATTACCATACATTATTTAATCTTCGTTTAAAATTTGATCCATCTAGCTTTTATACTAGTTTTCCAGATAGCACGAGTTATATTCGAAAAATTTTAAATTTCGTGTATCGCCAAGAAGAGGTATAAGATAACACAGTTGATGAACATAAGCCTATATCGCCAATCGCCCTTCGGAAATGGATTCGGCAGACAATTTTACATAATATAGACCTAATTTTAAAAGTATGTCCAAAAGTTGCATACTAACGGAGAAGTAAGCGAAATTTCAATTACTGGATCCCACACTGCATAGTGGCATATTTTAAAATTACTTTTAAACTTGCAGGGTATTTCATATAGTGGTGGCAAGTTAACACTTGGATTTTTTAAATGGAACAAAACAATTTTTTATATATTTATATTTGACTATTAATTCACTATCTAGGAATAAATCAATTTTATACTTACCCTGCAGCGTTGCACAATGAGAAATTACGGACTTTTTTGAAAAAAATTCACCCGACAATTGAATTCGCAACAAAATCCAACATTTTTTTTAATTGCATGGAAATGTCGCTACAACATGGTACTGCTATAAGAATAAGAATAAATTTATTGCTAATTTTAGGTACAATATAAGTACAATTTGAGAATAGATAAGAAGTACATACCTTTTGTATTATTTTTTATGTTGCAAAGAAGATTACCTAAGTAGCGCAGTAAAATAAGGAATCGGCTTCGGTATCCTTTGTAACAGGGCGGACATTTTTCTATTCTCTTCTAAATTGTAACCATTATATATGATAACAAATCTTCTTGCTAAAAATGTTACGATTTTTCGCGAATAACTTTTGAAATTTAATTTTATCGAAAAAAACTGCTTAGCCAATCGAAAGTATGGGAAATTTCCCATCAAAAACATATATGAAGTTTTTTTGTACGATCAAAAATGTAGGCTCCAGATCTTTTTGTTTAACGTACAAAAATGGAACGCAGCGACACGTAAGTACGGCGCGAAGCGTGCGCGATCTCGGACGCGCTACACTAAATTTGTTATAACTTTTGAACTAATTAATGAAATTGAGCTCAACAAAGCTTAAATGAAAGAAGAAACATGTGGCTATTGGATTATCATATTTTCAAATATAAGTGAATATATGTAGAAATATTATATACAGGCTGTCCATTTTATTAGGGCCATCGCGAATATCTCACCTAATATCGATCGTGCAAAAAAATTGTTTCAACGAAAATTGTGCCGATTTTTATAAGCTACAAACTGATTTAAGGACATTTGAAATCCATGGCATACTGTAAGAGTTATGACGGAAAATATAGAAAATGCGTAATATGTCTAAGTAAAATATCTCCGTTATTTGAAGAGGTACAACGAAAACTTTAAGGCAAAAATTTTTTGCAAAACAGAGTACTCCAACAAGGTTTTATCTAAATTTTTTCAAATCCGCAAACTGGCGAGAAATAGTGGCATTAAATAGAGTATTTTTCTCCCGTTTCAACGATATATGACATGCCATATTTATTCATTGGAACTAAGCAAGTAATTATAAAGACATTTTTTAAACCAATATTTTTTTTAACTAGCGTCATACTAGTACAGACAAATTAACAATTTAGGGTAACAAAAATTAATAAAGATATCATCTCTGGGATTTTAAGAGGTAATAACCTGGAGAATGAGATGATGCATTCTTTGAACTTCCAAGTTCTGGGAAAATTCAAAAAAATTTGGAAAAACTTTTTGATTTCCGATTTTTTTGCTCTAACGGCCAAAGTAATGAAAATAGAGAAAAAGTTCCCAACAAAAGTTGTAGCTCGTCATTTTGTCTACAAAAAAGGTCTCTGTAAATGTTTGTCTTACTTAAGCCGTTTAGAAGATAAATCGAGTTTTCCACTTAAAGTTTTAATCCGCTTCGAAATGCGCGAAAATTGAGAATTCTCCAGGAGTTTCGTACGACCGGGCTCATCGATCGATAATTCTTACTATTCAGAGCCCCTAAAAAATGAAAATAACATAAAATGTACAGAAAAATCTCAGCTGTAACGTGGAACTAATCACAAAATTCATAAAAAAAATTATCAAAGAGGAAAAGTGTCAGAAGATGGCTTAGTGAACTTTGTACAGTTAATCCACAGATTTATTCATATCTTTGCCTGGAGTCGTTAGAATGATAATTCATTTTGCTTGTGTATTCTTATATAATGATATATTAATCCAATTAACATTTTATTGCAATTACTTTTGTTGGAAAAATATATCTTGCGATCAAAGTAGAAGGTATATTTGTCATCGATCATCATCGACCTCCAAATTTTGGAGTTCAATTCGCTATACCTTAAGTAATAATAATAGCACAATATTAATTTTTGGATTATAAGTACAATAAAACATATTCTTTCGAATGACTTTAGAGTTTTTTTAAATACGCGCAGTCCTTTTTGAATTTGTTTACATTATTCATACACGTTCAGAAAATGCACAATTATACAGTATAACATATACAACTTATTTGTTTCTTAACGTTCTTAACATAATGAAATTTTCACGAAATATAGATTAAAGGGAGTGGAATCGAATCCATGCAGTGAAAAAGCACCCATTGTGACGGGAGAAATAGGCAGGATGCATAAAACTCAAAGATGTAAATAAATCAACGGTATAAAGTTTACTAAGCCATTTTCTAACACTTTTTTCTCTATGATAAAAATTTGTATACATTTTGTGATTAGCTCCACATTAAAGCTGAGACTTTTCTCTACATTTTACGTTGTTTTCATTTTTTTAGCGGCTGAATAGTAATAATTATCGATCGATATGTCCGGTCGTACGAAACTCCCAGAAAACTCATTTTCCGCGCATTTCGGAGCGGCTCAAAACCATAAGTGGAAAACTGGATTTATCTCCTAAATGGCTTAAGTAAGACAAAAATTTGTAAAGACCTATTTTGTAGAGAAAGAGACGAGCTACAAATTTTGTTGAAAACTTTTTTCTGTATTTTCATTATTTTAGCCGTTAGAGCATAGAAACCGAAAATCAAAAAGTTTTTCCAAATCTTTTTGAAATTTTCTGGAACTTGGAAGTGCAAAGAATGCATTATTCCATTCTACAGGTTATTAACTACTTAAATTCCAGAGATGACTCTTTTATTAATTTTTGCGTGGTTTTTACATCATTTTGCCTTCAGTGCCTGTACTATACTTGTCGTGGAGAAGTATAATTAAATAAATATATAATAAATAAAATAAAATGATTAAAAAATTCAGTAAGTTCTTCAAATCTTTACTATAATAAACATTAACAAAATTAAAAGAATAAAGTATATTCAGCTAACAAAGAAATTAATAATAAACATTAATATAGCACACAAAACATTAATATTTATCTAATCCTCAAAATAATGTTTGAAATGTCATACCAAGTGTCTAACATGTCCACCGTGATTTCTTATGCACAATAGAGCGCGGCGAGGCATTCAAAACATTAGTTCGGGAGTAACTGTATTACATGCCTGTTGAATTTTAGTTTTAAGTCCTCTACATTTTGCGGTGTCGAAAACACCTTATCTTTAATATACCCCAATAGGAAGAAATCCATTGGAGTTATATCTGGAGAACGAGGGGGTCATCGAATAAATCCATTGGTACCTATCCAATGTTGAGGCAACGTCTTAATAATCTAAGCAAATACAGGAATCGTGGGGAGGAGCTTCATCTTATTGAAAATATTCAAAGTTTATGTCGATTCACTAAAGGTACGTGATCTTAGAATTCATTAAATTCGTTCCTCAAAAAGTTTAGGTACCTTTGGCCACTGAGGTGACCATCATAAAAACAAGGACCTATTAAATTGGTACCTAAAAGTCCTATTCACACATTTATTGAAAAACGGTTTTGAAACCCAGTTGGTCTATGCTAGTGTGTATTTTCAAAAGTCCATTTGTAATGAATATTACGATTAAAAATTACATTATTGGAAAAATTTGCCTCGTCGGACCAAGGTATCTTCCTACATATTAATGGCTCGGCGCGCTTCTTTTCCAACAGCCACCTACAAAAAGTCGTCCTTTTTGGTTTGTCCTCGGCTTGTAAATTGTGAACTTTTTTGTTAGCTGAATTTACTTTATTTTTTAATTGTGTTAATGTTTGATTAGAGTAAATATTTAAAGAACTAACTGAATTCCTTAATCGTTTTATTTAATCATACTTCTCCACGGCAAATATGATGCTGGTTAAAAAAAAATTATTGGTTTAAAAAATGTTTTTATACTTACTTGCTTAGTTCCAATGAATAAATGTGGCATGTGATATATCGTTGAAAAGGGAGAAAAATACTCTATTTAATGTCACTATTTCTCGCCCTTTTCAAAAAAAATGTTTAACATCCTGAAGAGTAAATCTCAAAATACAGCGGTTTTGGAAACATTTAGACAAGACTTCGTTGAAGTACTTTTTTTCGCAAAAAATTTTCGCCTTAGAATTTTCGTCGTATCTCTGCAAATAACTGTGATATTTTGCTTAGACATGTTCTACATTTTCAATATTATCTGTCATAACTCTTAAAGTAGGCCATGTATTTCAAAGGTCTTTAAACCACTTTGTAGTTTATAAAAATCGGCACAGTTATCGTAGAAACGGTTTTTTTGCACGATCGATATTAACTGAGATATTCTCGATGGCCCTGATAAAATGGACAGCCTGTGTATGAATTCGGAACAGAAATAGATTTCCAATGAAATCGGTAAAAGCTCTACCATTTCTACAATTTTTACATAAGAACCTGGAACTTTCACATATTACTCTTGAAATAATGCATAAAAGGATCTGATGCGTGAGAAAAATCTCAAAAATTTATTTTTAAAGATATACACTTCCAAAATTTCAAAATTTTGAGAAAGTGGTAAAATTTGATATGCATAACTAACTTTAACCACCTATTACTCTGATTTAAATTGCGTTACTAGATTTCTGTAGATGCAATTTTTAAAACTTGAAATATGTACTTTAAGATGCTTTAAGGGGATTTACCCTAAACATTAAATTAGCCCTCTTTATTGTACGAAAATAAAGGAAACATTTTTCTTTGCTTCAAAATTCGTGAAACTAGGGGTAACATAAACATTAATAACTTTTGTTAAAAAAACTATTTAGCACATCTATCTATCGGATCTTTTTATACATTACTTCAAGAGTAATATGTAAAAGTTCCAGATTTTTATCTTAAAAATTGTAGAAATGGTAGAGCTTTTTCCGATTTCTTCGGAAATGTTTTTATGTTTCGACTTCATATAAGTATGTACTATTCCTACATATTTGAAAATGTAATAATCCAATAGAGACATGTTTCTTCTTTCATTTAAGCTTTGTTGAGTTCAATATCATTAATTAGTTCAACAGTTATAAGAAATTTAGTGTAGCGCGCCCTAGATCGCGCACGCTACGCGCGTCGTACTTACGTGTCACTGCATTCCATTTTCGTGCGTTCAACAAAAAGATTTGGAGCCTACAATTTTGATCGTACAAAAAACTTCACGTATGTTCTTGATGTGAAATTTCCCGTACTTTCAGTTGGCGTAAGCAGTCTTTTTCGACTAAATTAAATTTTAAAAGTTATTGACGAAAAACAGTCATATTACACCTATTTTGTTTAATAACTATTACAGCGGCACTATTTAGGAAGAAGACTTTGTACCACCAACTGCTGCCCCCAGCAGGTTAGGAAGTTGAGGTTGCCCGGTTCTCGTTTAGTTTGTGGAGACTGGGTCGTGGTTCGGAAATTATTCAAGAAAAAACTTTTTATTTTTGGTTAGGCGCCAGTAGTCATATTAAAAAAGCATCTATAACGTACTTGTCTAACTGTACGACTCAGAGATAATTCATTTGTTATAGATACTCATGATTCTCACAGATAAACACACTAAGTTAAATATATCTGGTTTATTGTCTCTATAAATGTTACACCTTATGGTTGGATGTAGCTACTTCCTTACAGAAAGTTTATATATTTAAAAAAAAAAATTACAAAATATGACAAATTATCGCTAAGCTGTGATTAAATAATTAAATGGAAGAAAATTAATAATTAGCTGAAGGCAATATATAACATAAAACAATGGTAACAATTTAGAAATGTATAAAAGTTTGTCGAAAGTTGAATAATGTCGTTGAAAGTTGAACGTTGAAAAGAAATGTTGAAAAGAAATTCAGTTGATACTATTACCACCGGCTGGGTTCTGCAGTAACCAACCCTGGTCCTCGTCTCACTGAATCTTCTTGTGTTACCACCACTCGATCATTGACTCCACAGAGATCCTAAGAATTTAGACGTCTGAGCGGTTACCAAACCAAACAACTTGGTGCTCTCATCCAGCGAGGACTATTCCATACCAAGACACTCCAACCTTGGATTACAAAAACTCCTTGGCAAATAGTCTGGTTCTCCTGGATTATAGCAGCCACCCAATTTTTCCTGGCACACAGTTAAGCCAAATGTATGGTAAAATTCCCAATTTAAGGATTAACTTAACTTCAAATCTGAAGGGTCAACTTAACATCAAAACTGAAGGGTCAGCTTAAACACCTCATTCCACTTCAGATGAGGTGTTAATCGGACAGCAACGTCTGTATTGCTCGAAGTCCAAAGGAAAATGGCTATCACGAACTGTTCGGATACCGTGTTTGATCTAAAAAAATCTATTTACACTTCTATACACGAGATGTCGCTGGTAGTGGGAACATAAATCATTCTTTAATATATTCTATAATACAAATCTACACAATTACTGTACTGTATCATTCCTATGCATTCATGAGTTCCAATTTAATCAGAATTATCGATTTATAATTTTGTTTATTGATTTTTGGGATTTATTCACTTATACAGATTTCTTCTTTTAAATATTTGTTGTACCAGAGAAGTAACAGATGGCGCTTGTATGCTAATTTATAATTTAAAGTTGGATTGACGAACACAATTTCTTCCAGATTCAGTAAGACTAGGACGGCTTCGGGATTGGACTGAAAAATTCATTAATAAGTTTACTGAATTGTGGTTTAAGACTACAAAAATTCATTGCTATTAGAATAAAAATTAACAAGTGGCATTCAGGTAATTTTGAATGTCATAACTTTTTATCATATATTATGGATACAATTTAGAAGAGAATGGGAAATAATACGGCCTGTTACAAAGGATTCCGAAATTAAGCCCGACTTATGTCTTATTTTACTGCACTAAACCACTAGATGTGCTTGTTTGTAATGTTTCGTGGAACTAAATTGATCGAAATTAAATCTACCTGTAAAATCTTAAAACAATTTTTATTAAACCTTTCAGTTTAATCAAGTTTACACGTGAAGAAAGTAATTTTTCAAATCGGTGCTGTTCCACAGCTTTTCCACATTTTACATTTTTTTTTTCCGGCTTATTTACTGGATTACAGAAAAAGTCCATAATTTCACACTGGTCGTTGCCAAATGCATTTGCAGAACTCAAGAGTGAAATCTGCAAAATACGTACTTTCATAAATTTGACTGTTGTTTCACTTTCAATCTTAATCAAAGCCATATAGCCCAGTCGTCATAGGTTTTAAGGCGTCACTAAATCTTATATGGTTGACTTTTTCAGAATAAGTAGTTTTGTTGGTGTAGAATACGATAAAAAAAAGGTTACAGCGCCGACCCCTAAAAAAAATCGAAAATATTGGCCGAAATTCGGTTTTTGGCCAATAACTCGAAAAATAAAAAATATGTAACAAAAAATTAATAGCACTAGGTGATAGAGGGGGAAATTTCACATCAAAAACATATGACATTTTTTTGTACGACCAAGGATGTAGGCTTCAGATTTTCTTGTTTAACGCACGAGCATAGAACGAAGGCGAACCGAAAGTGGCGACACATAAGTACGGCTCGCGAAGCGTGCGCGGTCTCCGACGCACTACACTAAATTTGTTGTAACTTTTGTACTAATTAATGCTCAACAAAGCTTAAATGAAACGAGAAACATGTGGTTATTGGATTATTTTATTTTCAAATAAAAAAATGAATGTGTATGTAGGCATAGTACATATTATATGAATTCCGTACATGAAGAGATATCCTTGAAAATATGATTAGTGTAGCGCGTCCGAGACCGCGCACGCTTCGCGAGCCATATTTATGTGTCGCCACATTCCATTCTCGAGCGTTAAACAAGAAAATCTGGAGCCTACGATTTTGATCGTACAAGAAAACTCCATATACGTTTTTGATGTGAAATTTCCCCCCCTATCGGCTAATATTGTTAGTTTTTAGTTATATATTTTTTATTTTTCGAGTTATTGGCCAAAAATTGAACCTAGTTGAGACGAAAATGGGTTGCGCATGCAACATCTAACGAGATACTGACGTCAAGTTTCCAATAATAACGTCGGTAAGACGTAGAATTGTTACTTGGGTTGAAATTCCTTGCACAGCTTAATTATAGTAGCTTTTTTACTAGTAAGGAAAGAAAATGGTTTACGCCTGATCTCTAATGCCCCATTTGTTTTTCAGTGGTCAAAACAGTTTTCAAAAATGAATCATAAGAAATTAAATAAGAATATCACGTCAGATTAGAATTCAAGTAAAAAGTGCTCTAATTAATGTAACATTCTGACTGGGAATCCAACATAACTACTATGAATTGCATAATACATTTTAGCATACTTACAAGTCATCACTACAAATCAAATACATGCACATTTTTTTTTGGCCGTTATTAGTTACAGCCGGTACCATAAACACCGCCAACAGGATCCTTTTAGAAAAGGATACTTTATCCTAAAAGTTGACTTTAAGCATAAACTATCCTTTACTTTATATGTTAACTTTTAGCATAAAGTATCCTTTTCTGAAAGGATCCTTTTGACGTTGTTTATGGTACCGGCTGTTAGTGTCTTAACAAAAGTTACATTTTGTACTTTTCGGTAGGTTTGTTCGACTTGTAATTATACTAGAAGAGCTGACGGACACTATGGTGAACGATAATGATCAAAATAATCACTCGTGGGAATCAATTCTTTGGGTATGTCAAAACTGATCGTCTGCCGTCTCAAAATGGTAGCATTAAGTTGTGGCGTGTATTGGAAAAGGGTTAGTTTTAGGTTTTGGCAAACCATGGTGATCAAGAAAAATAATGCAAGGGTGACTAAATACAACTACTTTAGATGGCTTTTCCACCTAGGCAGACGACTTTTTCGGTAGCTTTGTATATGGCAGACGCCGCTGAAAATGGCAAAAATCACGTTTCGGTGAACGACATTGATCAAACATAATTTTAGCGCCAACCGATTCGGTTATTTATGCTGAAACAAAAAACACGTAGGCAGACGAAAAAATCGATAGCAACTTCCGAGCAGACGCTGTCAACGACATTTATCAAAGAAAATAATCTCATATATTATATTACAAACTATTTTACATGGCATTTTGCCATGTTTGCCCAGATAAACAATTTTTGCAACTTTCGAGTCAATGTTGTCAAAGATCTAGTGGTTATAAAATAAAAATCGGATTTTTAATAGATTTATTGCTTCTCTGCAAGTAAAAAACAATCCAAAATAACAAAAACAAGGAAACATATTATTTTCAAAAGTAAACTAATATGTGTAAATATAGCCAAAAAACAGTCATGTGGCTATAGTGCACGGAACATAAAGATGGCTCATTAATAAAAGCAACTCAAGAAAACCAAAAACTAAAATGACACAGTGATATTGTTATTGAACCCAGTAAACGAACGCTTTGAAATATATCCAATTTACTAAGAAATTAAATTCAGACAAAAAATCCCATGAAAAAATCAGCTTTGAAACATTAAAAAAGAATTATAACCACCTTTGGCATCATCTTTCATCGAAATCTGCGTCAAAAATTATTTCACTAAAAATGACAAAGAAATGGGCTTGTTCAGCATTTTTTTTTTATTTCATAAATCGAAAGTGCAAGTATAAATTAATGGATCTGCAAAAAATTAGAATCTTATTCGCACGTTTAGTATCTTAAAAACTATTACAAATCTCCATCTCGCGAAAATGGGGCGTGGCCAGCGCTACGTCACTATACGCATAGACTCGGCGATCTCAATAGACTTGATGCTCCTTACTTGTTATAATTATAAGTGTTTTCGAAGTATTGTTTGTTTTACTTACTACTTGACAGTAGGGGAGTACAATTTGGTGAAATGTCAAATAATTACAATTTTCTATCGCTCCTGCCGAGACGAATTTTCGATTTTGACCATGCAATTTACGATTAGAATTGATCGCCGACCTTCTCCTTTCCTTAGAGACATAGAACGAACTTTCACTCGACGTATTTATTTAGTTACCAGTGTTTAAAAATTCCATGTTTTTCGACTTTTCAGGTTAAATTTGAAAGGTCCCAGAAAGCCATTTTTCTTACGTCACTTACGTATAGTGACGTCACATATGAGCGCTCGGTTTTTGCAACTATTACCAATTTCTACTCCTTATATCTCGAGAACTGAAAAAGTTAATAATACGAAATTTTAAGTGTATAATGAGAATATCGAGTACTATATGAAAAAGTATAAAAACCATATAAAAAGAATATCATGGAACAAGCCCATTGACTTAGAAAAGTTTTTCATCTGGAGGACGACAGTCAATCGCCTTTGGGCTACGTCGTTCGAATTTTCAAAAGTACTCAAAAAATTTCAAGATGCACGGGGCTCCGCCTGACAAATTTTTCGAAAGTACCACGAATTTGGTTTTTCTAAATATTACTTATTTTAACAGCCCTGTAAGTTCTGTAATAGGAGGAATGATATCCATCAATTTTGTCTGGATTGTCTGGTATATGGAACAATTCATATTTTAGGGATAATTTTTTACGTACAGAAGAACGTAGTTTGCACTTATCAAGAGTTTGTTGCGTAAATAATTTAAAAGTTTTGCTTTCATTCTTTCATATTTTTTCATTTATATATATCACAAATTGCTTTTCTTGTAAACCAAAAAGGGGTTCGAGTTGATTTTCATCCAACACAGGAAGATTTAAGTCATCTTCTTCAGAAGGAATCACGAGTTGATTTTCGTCAAAAAAATTAATCCTTGATGGTCCAGCTTCTTGATCATCCTATGGTAAACATATTGTGTTTAAAATGCTTTTGATTGATTCTAATTAGCATTTCAGTAATTATTCATTTGAAATTTTTTCCTCTAATTTGGTGATAATAAAATGCAGAAATAAATGAGAAAATTAAAAAATATTGCGTGCACCAATAAAAATTTTCAAAATACTAAATTTTATTTTTTATTTTGTTGGGAAACGTCAAATGATGCAAACATTACTATTCGCAATTCCTTTGAAAAAGAACATTAATTTTTTAGAATTTTAATCATCTCCTGATGATGCCAGTTTGTATGGTGAAATACTTGTCTGTGTGCAATGCAGTATTTCGGCAATTATAGAATGTTATAAAAAGTGAAAACCCTGCAGGCCCATTTTTATAATTAAAATATTTAGTAACTTAATTATTTATCGGTCGATATTCTTTAAAAACAGTTGTAACTAAATTACATAACACATTTTTGAAACTTACCATTTTTGTTAGTACATACGTATCCAATTTTATGATACGGTTCCTAAATGCATATTTAGCCATTTATATCGGCGGTAGAATTCATTGATTGTTATCTGAATATTTATATAAAACATAAGGAAAAAATGTATTATTCAAATTTGTGTTACCTGCCACTTTGACAGCGTCTGCTCGGAAGTTGCTACCGATTTTTTCGTCTGCCTACTTGTTTTTGTTTCAGCATAAACAACCGAGTCGATTGGCGCCAAAATTATTTTTGGTCAATGTCGTTCACCGAAACGTGATTTTTGCCATTTTCAGCGGCATCTTCCATATACAAAGCTACCGAAAAAATCATCTGCCTAGGTGGAAAAGCCATCTAAACTAGTTGTATTTAGTCACCCTTGCATTATTTTTCTTGATCACTATGGTTCACAAAAACCTAAAACTACCCCTTTTGTAATATACCCCACAACTCAATGCTACCATTTTGAGACGGCAGACGATCAGTTTTGACATACCCAAAGACCAAAGAATTGATTCACACGAGTGAATATTTTGATCATTATCGTTCACCATAGTGCCCGTCAGCTCTCCTACTATTATACGCACTAAATCTGCATTTGATTTACAGCACATTATTTGTTTTCATTTTCGTTATAAACTAGATAAAATCGTAAAAAAATGTTTTTCAGTTTTATGTTGAATATCCTGCCCAAAATGCCAAAATACCTTATAAACATCACATTTGAAAATGCTAAAAGAAGAACAGGAAGTCGAGAATTTTGAAATGAGATGTCAAGTTATATCTAATCGAATATTTTTAGGTGTACGCTGCCGAAAGAGTATTAGTCACTTGCGGAGCTTACCATAGCTGCTGTTTCTCTTGTTACTCTTGTCGCAAACGATTAGATGTAAAAAATGTGTACGAACATCGTGGAGAAATATTCTGTAAAAGTAAGTGCTTTGTAAACTTGGTATTTAAACAAAGAAGAGGCTCTCAATTTCACTCCATTGTTCTTTTTTTACAGGGAAATTATTCTCTCATGTGATATTTTCTCTCGATCTATAAATTTTTCTTTAGAAATTAAATTGATTTGAAAAAATATTAAAATAGTAATAATTCTCATAATAATTAATATACCGGGTGATTCAGTTTGGTATTCGCCCCCCCCCCTCCGTATCTCTTTTATTTCAAAAAAAGTAAAAAAAACATGTATTTTGTAAATCGCTTGTCAAGTTCTATCAAATGACGGCCTTAAATCCTCTCTGTGATCATATATGTCAAAGTAACGATAGTCAACTTTTTTTTTCAAATGGCATGCTATACTTTTTTGCCAATTATTTGTAGAGATTCTTTTTCTGCATTCACCTGTGTAAAAAAAGCATACACTTCCATAAGAAAGATTTCGAGAAAATTAATAAAATATGATAAAATTTCATTCAAAGGTATTGCTTCGGAATCAACATAGTTAGCAATGGAAACAATTGAGTTTTAACATTGTTAGTAACGTCAAATTGAAAATACTGTTACTTGTGATTGTTGTTAGTTTTTATTTTATACTATACCTACTTATAATATTCTAGTATCATAGTGTCCGCTCGCGTCGATGTCCTGCCAAGTTTGAAAACTCTATTATTTATGATTACCTAGGTGTACAGGATCACCGAATGGCATGTTGGCATTTTTTAATATGGATTTTTCTCCAGTAATATACAAATCAAGATGGCGGATAGAGCGATTTGAAAAAAATTCATATCTCCCGTCGTAGTTATTCGATCTTTTATTTCAAAAGAAGGAAACACTCCAAAAAGTATATGTTTTACTATAAAAAATACAAGATCTAAGAATGTTTAATATCTAACTGAAAATTTTGCAAAATAAGTAAAAATTTCGGTTTTCTACCTTTTTAAATATTTTTTATTTGAAAAACAATAAGTTATATGGAAAAACAGTTTAAATAAAAAATGTGTAGAATTTAATGCTGAATGCAACGATGTACAGTTTATTGAGTATTGGTTAAACAAGAATGTTCTAAAATTTAAAAATCATGGCGCGCTACGGGTATTGTGGAAGAATATTGCGGTCCACAAGGTGAGATTAGTCGGACACACAGTTAATTAATGGGATACTTATACGATAATATAGCTCCTCTAAGTTAAAAATTGCATTTAAGCCATGTCATAAATGTTTTAAATTCTTGACAAAAAATTATAGCTTTTTTAAAACTGCGAATTAAATAAATCTGTTTTTATTATTACTACCATAAAATCATAAAGTAATAGTTTGACATAATCTTATACAGACTGTCTATTTTACGAGGGCCACACCAAATATCTCGCTTAATATCTATTGTAGAAGAATAAAGTTTTAGAAACAGTTATCCCATTTTTTGTGAGCTATATTTCAGTAAAAAGAAATTTGAAATCCATAGCCTACTTTATGAGATATATTACAAAAACCTGAAAAATAGGAAAACCACAAACGGTTATAGCTTCCTTATTTGAGGATATACAAAAAAAGTTAAAGGAATGAAAGTTGACGGCAAAGACAATAAGAATAATAACGTGTAACAAAAAAATCGAAAAATGCAGTTGGCTTTGACATACGCTATTGTGCAAAAATGAAAAATACATATCTCAAAGTAGGCCATGACGCCATTAATTCCGTTATTTTTTTCTCATTCCAACGATATAAAACATGTCACAGAAATTTTAACCGATAGTGTCAATATTTAATATTTTACGAATACCACAATTCATATAATTGAATCGTAACAAACAGCTGTGCCATAATAGTAAAAATTCACTTTATAATAATTATAATTCCGTAATTATTTATGACAATTTAATACAAACCAATAAATATCTCATAAATAAAAATACAAGTACAAAACGAACATCCAAAGAAAAAAACGAAAAACTATGTATAACAGTACTACCTACTACTATATTGAAAAGAAATTGTGTGTATTTATTTTTCTAACTACAAATGCTCAAATTGTGCACCATGCATTCTGACACATAAACGTGCTCTACGAGACACGTCACGCATTACATTTTGGAGCATTGCCTCACATGCGTTTCGAATTTTGGTTTTGATGCCCTCAATATTTTCAGGGGCAGTTTGAAATACCTTGTCTTTAGTGTAACCCCAGACGAAAAAATCCAAGGGAGTAATATCTGGTGATCGAGCTGGCCATAGAATGGGTCCATAGGTGCCTATCCAGCTATCTGGCATAACTTGATTTAAATAATTTGTACATATTACAGCAGTGTGAGGTGGAGCCCCATCTTGTTGAAAATATGAATAATTTAAACTTTCTGCCACTGTTAATTCATAAAGAAAATCTTGAAATTCGTTTTGCAGGAAATTAAGGTATCTACTAGCGGTTAATTTGCCATCATAAAAATAAGGTCCAATTACTTTAGTCCCTAAAAGACCCAACCAAACATTCGTAGAAAATCTTTCTTGGAAAGCAGTCTCTCTGCACCAATGTGTATTTTCTCGTGTCCACTTATAATGCATATTTCTATTGAAAAATCCATTATTAGAAAAATTTGATTCGTCCGACCAAAGAATTTTGCTATATATCAGCGCGTCATTCCTTTTCTTATTTAATAACCATCTACAAAATCTTACTCTCCTTGGCTTATCTCCCTCATTTAAATGTTGAACTTTCCTCATTTTGTAGCATCGAAATCCGTTTTTTTTTCAATATTTTTCTTGCACTGTCTTTTTTATGCGACAGTTTCTCTGAGAGGTTTCTCAAAGAGGTTTCCTCATTTTGGTTAACATAATTCATTACTCTATTCACTTTTCTTACATTATCCGCAACATGCGCTCGCCTTACTACTTTTTTTGAAAATGAACCGTGCGTTTTTAGATTTTGAACTAACTTCCTAAACATAGTTCGATTTGGCTGCGGAGCATCTGGAAATCTATCTCCGTAAACCGTGACTGCCATCTCAGCGTCAAAATTGCACTGACAATAAATGCTAATCATATCGAATTTGTTATTATTGGTGTACACCATAATTACTGATATAAAATTTGTCTTAGAACTCGACAACGCAACATACAACATACAACAGTGACAATCTGTCAAATTTATTAATAACTGTATACATTGTTTTTCACTAATTATGGCACAGCTGATTGTTACGATTCAATTATATGAATTGTGGTATTCGTAAAATATTAAATATTGACACTATCGGTTAAAATTTCTGTGACATGTTTTATATCGTTGGAATGAGAAAAAAATAACGGAATTAATGGCGTCATGGCCTACTTTGAGATATGTATTTTTCATTTTTGCACAATAGCGTATGTCAAAGCCAACTGCATTTTTCGATTTTTCTGTTACACGTTATTATTCTTATTGTCTTTGCCGTCAACTTTCATTCCTTTAACTTTTTTCGTATCTCCTCAAATAAGGAAGCTATAACCGTTTGTGGTTTTCCTATTTTTCAGGTTTTTGTAATATATCTTATAAAGTAGGCTATGGATTTCAAATTTCTTTTTACTGAAATATAGCTCACAAAAAATAGGATAACTGTTTCTAAAACTTTATTCTTCTACAATAGATGTTAAGCGAGATATTTGGTGTGGCCCTCGTAAAATAGACAGTCTGTATAATCTAACGATCTAAATTGCGTTTTTAGTTGTCTTCTTCGACTTGAAATAATTCTTAAGTTATCTGCATATCATCATCTTCTAAAAAATATTTTTGGTTATTCGCAATATGTTAAAGTAAAAATACTACAATTTAACTGATTTATCTTCACATTCTTCCATGATCCATGGAGTTACTAAATCTGGGGTATTTGCACAAAAGAAGTTTCCTGCAGAACACTGACAAGCTTCTATGCAAATTATTCAATTTTGTTTCAGGAACATATCATTGTTCGCCTTCTTGCAGCTAGATTTGTCAAGGTTAATTTTAGAGCTCTTGAGGCGTGTGAGTTAAGCATGGCGACTGGTTTTAAATATTTGTGATTTTTTCTCCACCCACAGAGACTAGCAAATATTAGATATTTTCATTCGCACTTCTCGATACTGTTGTAATATAATGGACCCTAAAATAAAATAACGATCAACCCCAAACCCATCAACTGTGGGTGGTAGGTTATCTCCTTATTGATTTTTGGTGGAAATCACAAGTCAGGTGCCTTCTTTATTAATTTATGTTTATAGAGCAAACGTACTAATTCGTGGAAATTGCCTTCAAGTTATATGGTAGTTGTATTCAGAGTTCCCAACAAAGCAAGTGATTTCAGTATTGCTGATGACAGATTCAAAAATACTTTAGTGCAATATTCTTTGCTAATTCTTGGGAGTCTGCCGGTTATATTTGTCCCAGCAAATGCATGTAAAAAAATTATGATGCATGTGTCCGATACTTAATGATTGGACGACTTTTTCAGTATCTGTTTCTTTTTCAGTTTTTCCTCGACTGGTTACCATTACGACTTTCTTTGGTAATTGCTCATAAAAACTAACCAGAAGCACAAACACATCTGTATACGGACTGTGCACAGAAATTTGTATGCCTTTTCCATATTGTTGAGTTACACGAAGTATTAGAATAGTATCAGCTTCTTCATGATTATTGTCTTCTGTGTTTATCAGTGGTATATATGAAGTTACTACATGCTTAAATCCATCTCAATTCCGAACATTCCTGGCGAGTTATTCAGTGAGCTTCTTTTTGGTTTTTATGTTGGATAAAAAATCTTTAAGGGAATATTTTTTATTGATAACCCATTTGAGACACGATAAGATGTGCCAGAATATTGTTGACATATTTTTGTTTTTGTGCTGTTTTTTAGCGAGTCTTCCCTTCCTGTCCCACCTATTAGCAATAAAAGAGTCGTGGTCAAAGATTAAATCTTAGACAACCAGTCTATAGTTGCTAGTATGTTCTTGCATGACTTTTTACAATGGGTTTTTGACACACAAAACATGTACTAGAATTAAGTTCCATTATTATACTCTTCGTAAATGCAAAACGAAGAGTTATATTGAATTTGATCGCCACATTTCTAAAACCGATAATATCGCTCGTAGAGAAAAAAAATTCATATCACTGTGTTGGTGATCGAATTCTGAACAATTTTCAAAATGTCCGTCCGTCCGTCGGTATGTCTGCCCGTCAGTTTCTTATAAACGCAATAACTTACCCAAGTAACAATTTAAATTTTATTGTGATCTTCAGAACCTCTTGAAGTCTATGTAATAAAACTTCTGATAAAACTATATATCTTTGACAAATGCTATTAAATTTTTATAACTTTGTATAAAGCTAAGAGGGACCACTCTTAAAACAGTTCTGAGGGCCTTTTTTAAAAGTCATTTAAAACCAATTGGTTTTATTCTAAACAGCCTTTACAACGTTCTGAGGACCTTGATAAAACTATCCATAAAACCAACAATATATCCCAAAAGCATACTTTTGGCCTTAAAGCGGCTATCTACAAACCGTTGTTTAAACTAGTATAAAACCACTTCGTAAAGTCATCCTAAAACTAAAATGCTTTAGAACTGGACTTAAAAATGCTATTTGCTCTGTTAATATGATTATTTTTAATAAAAAGGTTTTATGCTTGCCATTATATTAAAACTAAGTTGGCAATGGTGCATGTTGGTAATGGATATTTAATAAGCATTTGTTATTGTTCAGCTTTCAGCTGGTCTCTCTATACTGGTTAAAAATATCAAGCTCATTATAGGTACTCACCATGAGTGAAAATTTAGTTGCGCATTAAATTGTACTGATGATATCACAACTACTAGGTTGAAAAATACCGAAGCCCTTCAAGAATATTGAAAATTTTGGAAATTAAAAAAAAAATTGTATAATTCATCTTTTTAAAAAAGGTTTATTTTTTGTTATCAACTTAAATCACATGTTAATAAAAATAATCATGATTTTAGTCCTTATTACTCGTAAATTGTTGCAAAAATTGCAACTAAATAATTGTTGACTTGGATAATTCCAACATGGCAGTTTTTGTTTACAAAGATATCTTTGTAGAAAAATGGCGATTTTTTATTAAAACCTGTTGGCTGCCGGCAATATCACAATAAGAGTATTTAATCACAGTTCTCTCGTACAAGAGCATTTGCTACTAACTACAACCAATTTAAGTCCTCTTACATTTATGTGAGTCCATTTGCTATTGTCTAATACCAGTTGATCTTGTCTAACACCATTTGACCTATATTAAGATTTGTTGGATTTATTCACAACCACCATAAAACCTATTGCCCAAAAAGATATAAATAAGAAGTTAGCCTTTCACATTTATTTGAATATTTTGAATAGTCAAATGTGTCAATGTGCGGTGTGGCTTTAATTGTTTACAATAAGTCCTATGTTTGTCTTATTATTGATGAATGGCAGGTGGTCTCAATTATCAATTGTTGAGTGTTTGCTGGTGACGAATCATCATATTCTGTTTTATTAATCGAAACTGATGGTGTGTTATTTACTATTTTTAAGTAGTTATTTCTGGCTTCTCTTTTAAACTAACCACTCCTTTTTATTTTCCTCCACGTTTGTGAAAAATATGTCTCCATTTCTTGAGGTATTTCACATATGCGCTCATAAGTAATTTAACCTAAAATAAGTAAAATCTATTTGTCCGCCTGTCAAATGGCAACTCTAGCGGTTTTATGAAGGAATTTGTCCAGACTATATGGTTCTTATGTTACATTTGGCATTATACAAGCCAATACAGCTTTATAGCAGTTTTATGATTAGTGTATTCAGGTGCCTCTTTAAAACTCTTAGGGCCGGTACTTTCATCTATAGATAGCGACATTTATTCTCTAGAATAAGTCTTATCTAGAAGATAAGCAAAAAATCGGTATTTTCACCTACAAATAGTGATATCAGTCAGATAAATATGCTTATTCCTAGGATAAACTATTCGGCGCCCAAACCGACGAATAAGGCTTTTATATATCGGATAAATGAAGCCACGCCTACGAGCTTGCGCTCTGATTGGCAGTGCTATTCTATTTTCTAACCTAAGTTTTGAAAAGTTCTTTGTTGTTTTGTGTTTAACAATACTTTAGATAAGGTTTGGACAGTGGTGACTTTTATAACTGGGTGATTTTACATAGCTTCTGCATACATTTCTCTTGTTTTACCACATCTTAAGTTGGCAACACTTACTTTGGGAAGTGTCTAAAATCTTATCCATCGAATTGTTAACCGAAGGTGTGGTTTGAATGAAAGTACAGATATAAGATATCCAGTAGATAGCAAATTCTGGTTATCTTATCCTTCGGATAGTTATCCGCCGGATAAAGTATATTTATACTTAAGTGAAAGTACCGGGCCTTAGGCATACTGGTTTTATGAACGTTATCTCTGAGGTAAATTGGTTTCCTAGACCAAATGATTTTATCATGGTAGTGCTGTCCACCACCATAAAACCTTTACAAATGCCAACAGACTTGAATTAAAACAAATGCTAAATGGTATTGAAACTTAGCCTCCAGGAGGTTATTACAACTCTTAATAATACTACTTAGGCTGAAAGAGTTGTTGGTCTGCTATACTACCGCTATAAAGCCATTTAGCAAACTTACATCCTCAATAAATCTTTGACAAAACTTATTCAAGTCCACATAGCATTTAAATTGTTACTTGGGAAGAACGAAAAGTCCGATTGTATTAAAAACAGGACAGAAAGTTAGTGTTACCTAGAGGAAGAACGCCATTGTCTGTAAACAAAATCGATCAATAAATAAAAAGTTATTAATTATTTTAATTTTAAAATACTTATTTTTAATATTTTGTAATTAGATCAAATGTCTAAAACTAATGTTATTTACGATAAAGATACGAAGAGTATTCTATAGAATGTGCAACAATTATATAAAAAGTGCAGTGTAAATAACAACAGATCGTAACACGCGTTATTCTAGAAAAAACGTATCTGCCTATACTAATTGAAATGGGTCGACTCAATGGAGCACATCATATTCTTGCACATTTATAGAGTTATTTTTCAACCAATATAAATTTGCATATCGTTGGATTCAGTATAGAATTCTGCACATTCTTTATTTGAAATTTTATTCCATATGGCCTGCTGTTTTCAAGATAAATGATAAATAAAATTGAAAAATAAAAATTCTAGTTTTTTTGGGAATATTCTATTAGGTATTAAATATTTTTAAATCCAGTATTTTTTTCCGTAAATTATATTTTTTTGTAAGCATTTTCTTTTTTCAAATTGAAAATTGGCCAAATGTAACCAAAGATATGATTTTTTGAAAAATCCGCCTAGTCGCCATCTTACATCGTGGATTACTGGAGAAAAATCCATTTTCAGAAATGGCAACAAGGCATTTGATGATGCCGTTGGCTTATATTTTCATAAAATAAAGCGTTTTAAAAATTGGCAAGCCATCGACGCGAGCGGTCGTTCTTGAGCCCTATGATAATAGACTAAATAGGTAATGAAACGTCTTCTATGAAATTTAACAATTCTTCTCTTAACAACTGTAAATATCTCCCGTAAGAGTGCCTTCGTGAAGCTTTGGTCCTGTAATCTGTCAGTTAAGAATTCCGCACCATATATTAATTTTGGAAATTAGTTTCTCATAACCACTGAGGATTATCCTGAGGCCAATAATGGTAGTTACGTTGATTGAGTATTCCATTATTACAGAAACGGAATTCATCTGACCACATGATTCGATCTAAGATAGTCATTCCTTAACAACTGCCAGCCATGATACAAAATGTAGATGCGTCTTATAATCTCCGTGAGGCAAGTCCTGATGTAAATGTATTTTTTCTGCAACTGAGCGAAAATTGCAACTTTGCGCTTCCAAAAGAAAGCGCAAAGCTGCACTTTTCCGAGGAGCGAACTTTTCCGCCAAGCGACAACGTAAACGCTTAGTTACCATGAAAAGTATAATTTACGTGATACTTATAAAGAATTGTGCCGTATTGAAATATGCCGTTCCAGTTTAATATACTTAACTGCCCTAATTGAAAACTGCGACCAAGTCAGGTCGAAAAATGGTTTGTTTAAGAAAATTCAAGGAAGTGTACTACAAATGTCGACCAAATATAATTACTTTCCCAGAAGAAGACTGAATACAATCGTTTCAAAGTATTACATATATGTCATCAAACACAGACATTTAATACCCTTTAATTCTTCGCCTTACTTTTCACCACTAAAGAAGGAGGAAGAAGAAGAAGAGGAGAGAGATGAGGAGAAGAATTCCAAAAACAATTAGATTTTGTTATACATAGATATAAATCATAAGATCACAGTATTTAAATGAATAATTAATAGGTACTAAAGCAATTTTTTATTTTATTTTGCGGTAAATACCATTTTAACAAACATTTTTACAAAAACATGTGTAGCGCAAATTGATACTCACGTTTTGAAATCTGAACTGTCAAATTTGAGGTTATCAATAATTATAAATTTTTACCAAACATTTTCATAAAAACACCGGTGTAGAAAAAATCCTGTGTATAATTCGAGCGCAAGGTGACATTGCTGCTCTCGCGAGATAACCGCGCTCCGCTACGCGTCGTGCGTGAAACTTCTAGCTTAGAGCGATAATATATCACTTTGCGCTCTTAATACAAAAAATAGCTATTACATGGCTTTCAGAATTCTTTGAATTGACGAATATCAAATGTCAGTCTCAGCTGTATGTTCTTCAGCTCGTGCGGTTCTGGGTTTAAAAGCGTTTCTTTTTTTCTCAAAACTTCCACTTTCACCCATACTTTTGGCCAAGTTTGCAAACATTTTGTCTGATGGCACCTGCCTATTTCGAAAGCGTTCATGATATTGTTATGAATTACACCCCCTTGGAACTGGAAATTGATACGTCTATGCCCAATATTGAGTGACTGGAAACTTGTAGAAGGAAACGGACTTTTTCTTGAGTATGGTGAGAAGATTCTCGATTGTTTCTGGATGGATCTAGAGAGGCAATTTCGGAGTATATAAGGCGCGATTACCAGCGCAGAGGGAGAAGTTTACTAAAGTGAACTTCTATAAAAGTGACGTTCGGTAAAAAGTGAGGTTAAATATCAAGTAAACAAAGTGTAAAGGTTATTTTGAAGTATTGTATAGTCAGTAAATTATTAAATAAAGTGGTTTATCTCTTGTTGAAATTATTTTAGATCCCACGCATTGAAACAGGGTGTTTCCTAAAAGGTGGAAAACACGCAACAAGATAAACGTTTGTCTGCTTTACTTTTTCCGCACCCTCCATAAATTATTGTCATGTCCAATTTTTCTTCATTAGTATAAATCTATTTATAAGTATAGTATAAAATAAAAACTAGTGACACAATCACAAAAAATAACAGTATTTCAAATTTGACATTACTGACACTGCCAAAATTCAATTGTTTCCATGACTAACTATGTTAATTCAAATACAAAACCTTTGAATGAAGTTTTATCAGATTTTATTAATTTTCTCGAAATTTTTCTTATGGAAGTGTATACTTTTCTTTACACAGGTGCATGCAGAAAGATGATCTCTACAACAATCGGCAAAAAAAGTACAGCATGCTATTTGAAAAAAAAGTTGGCTATCGTTATTTTGACATACCGGGTGTAGCAGGATCATGGTATACGCTCCTTTTCTCCTTTAGTTTTGAAGGTAATTGATTGAAATTTAGGATATACTACATACATAATAAGCGGCACTTTTTGACATACAGTATCATTTGTTGTTCTATAAAATTTTTGGATTCCTGAGAAAAATCATTTCGAAATGATTAAATAGTTATTGAAATATTTTTTTATATAAGGCCGAAATTAAGACCTAAGAGGGCGCTTTAAAGAATCACCCTGTACAGAAAAGGATTTTGACTTCCTCCAAACTACTCTTTTCATTCCCACTTATTGGGGGATCGGGCGGAGAAAGGGGGAGTATCATCCAAACATTTTTATATATTCCGATTTTTCTCTCCATAAAATCGCCAATGTCTCATAAAATATGCGTTTTGAATTAAAACATCTAATATTTAGATACAAACCGTGTCGTTACAATTTTTTAACATAAATTCTTATGCGTGGAAACATTGGTTAATACGTTTTCCTGAGCGTACCATTGGAAACTATGAGTATAGGACTAGACAATTTAGATAGGAATTTTCTCGATTTTTCTTTTTACATATTTAATGTTTTACTTGAAGACGCATATTTTATGAGATATTGGCGATTTTATGAAAGAAAAATATATAAAATTTTTTGGATAATACTCCCCCTTCCTCCGTCTGTCCCCCCAATAAAATGGGGATGAAAAGAATAGGTTCCAGGGTCAGCAATTTCTCAAACAGCTGATTTAGCATTATTTATTTTTTGAAAGGTATCCGTCAACTCCCACCACACAAACATGAATAAAATGTTATTGTAGGCTTAAATTTAAAATTTTGCATTGTGATTTTTTTTGCGAAAATTGAGGAAGGTAGCTTGTCGTGTCTCCCCCCACCCCCGTGCCTCTATCACTGGTTAATAAACTGTTAATAGGAATAATAACATATTTTACTTATTTCCAGACTGCTATAATAACTTCTATGGAGTGCAATATTATGGTTATGGATCATCTTGTCTTGGTTAATTTTATAAATAATTTATAATAAGCAATAAACAAATAAAGATTGTATTTGAATTGTGTTCTTTTTTGGCTACCTATACTGAGAAGAATATATTTTAACAAATTTTTAAAAACTAGAACGCACTACCGAGTATTCAGTCATCAGGCATTTGCAAATAATTTACTGAAAATTCCCATTATGATTTGATGGGTTACTGGATAAAGAATGCATAAGGTTTACATATAGCACATAAAAAAGTTTAACGCCCATGCTTTGCAGTAGGTACAGTTAACTTTTTACGTCATTTGCTAAAAAGGTGGTAAAATATGTACATAATAATCCCTTTATTTCGATTGTGCGGGGAAATATTTCATTCAATTTAAGGGTGCCGGGTACAAAATTGGTATAATTCATCATTCGGGAAACGCCCTCAATACGAAATTACATAAAAAGGGAAAAATATACTGTTATTCTGTAATATCCGATCTATTATCCGTTTATTTCAATCCCTTTATATATTGCGAATTTATTAACTTTTTTATATGGATGGGTGTCGTTTATTCAAAGTCATTTATTCTGTCAAATATATGCGTGTAGAATATAGCTAGTAATTTTGAAACAGTGACGAGTAACATATTTTAAAATATCAATGACAAAATATAACGGCAATCCCACAAATAGTCCAATAACTATAAAGATTTCCATAACAAAAATGTTATCTGAGATTTTCCTTCAGTAACTGTTAGTGGAAGGATTATATATCACAAAACCACAAAAATCAGTTCTGGGAGGGTACCGTGGAACCCCCCCCCCTCAAAAAAAACCACCCCTTCGATGAAAAAGCCTCATTTTACTGATAACTCGTTAACCGTTGAAGATATTAAAAAATTGCTCAACATAAAAGAAAGCTTGAATAAGTGCCGATAAAAAAGTAATCTTGTAATTTTCTTATATATGCCATAGTTTTCGAGAAAATCGATATTGAAAAAAATTGCAAAATTTGTATTTTTAATGCGCACAAATTTTCATTTATTTTAAATTTCTTGCGCGCGGCCTATCGAAATAATTGAATTGCTCGAAAACCAAACATGCTAGGAAGAAAAATAAAAATGGGTTTTAAAGAGGATATTCATTTATTTATTTATTGCATATACTGTTCAACAGGTAAGATACCCAATTACAGAACAGGAATAAAGGCATACAAAGCATTAATTATATAATTATACAACATAGAAAGTAAAATGAAGAAAAAATTTACTTAAATGTACGAACTACGAATAACTAATGATACGAAGAGAGAGACAAAAATAACACGGAAAATGTTTAAATATAAAAACTATATATACATAAAATATATACACATATGTGATTCATAGTAAATTAAGAAAAACAAAGACAATCACTGGTTATTTAATTCAGAACATTTTGTTTTATGTCACTAAGGCTGCAATTAAAAATATCAAAGTCGCTACATAATTTGTTAGAAGTACTGCAAATCGCATATAAAGGTGAATTATTTAGTACGTTGGTACGCGGCGTAGCTAAATAGAAAACTTGGTGATTACGAGGGGTTAATCTGGGAACGTGAAAATTAAGCTTTCTAATTATTTCGGGTGCGTCAAAATCATTGTGTAGTAATTTAAACAAAAATACTTGAGAAAAGTACGTACGCCTATCCTCAAGAGTAGTCATAGAATATCTTTCAAGCAAGTTACTTTGCGGAAAACCAATCACTGGATAGGTACCGTCGGATTTGAACCACAGTAATTTAAGAAATCTACGTTGAACTGCCTCCACGTTATTCTTGTGAACATCATAACTGGAACTCCAAATTAGCGATGCGTACTCAAGTTTCGATCTGACGAAGGATTGATAAAGAATTTTTAGAGTATCAGTATTAGTGAACTCTCGACTAGTACGAACGATGAATCCAAGGGCTTTGGAGGCTTCAGGCACAATGGTATCAATATGATCAGTGAAGGATAATTTACGATCAAAAGTTACGCCGAGGTCGCGAAATGTTATAGGTCTTTCGAGTATGACATTATCTAACCTGTAATCAAAAATAAAAGGTGATGTTTTTAAAGAAAAGGACATTACGTTACATTTATTAAGATTCATGAATCATTTATTTACTATACACCAGGTGTTTATTTTGTCAAGAGAAGTCTGACGTTGAAAACAGTCATCGATTTCATCAATTACTGTGAACATTTTTAGATCGTCGGCATATAAAAGGTGAGGCAAATTAATTTCGTTCACTATGTCGTTAATAAATATATTAAAAACAAGGGCCTCAGAATAGATCCCTGGAGAACTCCAGATGTGGCAGCAAATTCGATCGATTTGAACCCATTTAATGCAACGTAGTGACTCCTATTCATTAAATAAGATTTAAACAAAAGGAGAAAAGAATATGAGAAGCCGATCTATCAAACGCTTTGGAGAAATCGGTATATATGACATCTACCTGCCCACGTTCATCTAAGGATTCAGAAATATATTGAGTTACACAGAATAAATTTGTTATTGTTGAACGCCCTTTCATAAATCCATGTTGATTATTAGATATTTTGGTGTTAATTGAATTATATATTCTATCATGAAGTAATATTTCTAAGAATTTACAGAAGTTACAAATTACAGAGATTGGTCTAAAGTTCTCAATATCTAGTTTGTTTCCCTTTTTGAAGATGGGACATACTTTGGAATATTTCCATAGGTCAGGAAATAGGCAGTTTTTTAAGATTAAGTTAAAAATCAGAGCTAGAGGATTGCAAAGATGATAGTGCAATCCTTTAATAAAAAACTGGAATGGAATCAGGACCGGTCGTCATTTTGGGTTTAATTCGTTTTAGAGCCCGAATAACCTCATCTTCACTGAAAGAGTTAATGCTAACAATGGGGTTATTGTTAAGTATATCGGTCTCAATGTGATGTTCCTCGATATCTAATGAGGACTCATTATTAGATTGACAGAAATAATTGGCAAATGCATTTAGTATATCAGAGGAATTGTTTAGCGAAGATCCCTCAAAGAACATCTCTTCAGATACACTGGCCAATCCTTTTCTACTTTTGATGAAAGCCCAAAATTTATTAGGATCATTTTTTATATTATCTTCAGAGTTCTGCACGAAGTTTCTGTAGGCTAAATTGGTATCATATTTTATTTCCCTTCTGATGTTTTTGAGGTTATTGTGTATAAGTGGATCACTGGTTCTTGCATACTGTCTCCTAAGACGTTCTTTAAGGCTATTTTTTTTATGATACTGCCATTAAACCACGGAGGATATCTGCCGCTACGAGAAGTCGATTTCTTAGGTACTCAAATACTGAGTCAAGTTTGTTGTAAAAATGAGTTCATGCACCACTGACGTCATTAAAAGAAGAGAGGGAGGACCAGTCTATGTTGAGAAGGTTTTCATACAATTTGGAGAAATCACATTTGCGGAAATTATAACTAACATCATGATTAGTTGGAAAATTATTATTAAGGTTCTTACCAGTACTTATTTTAGTTGATATGATCAGAGCAGGGTGATGAAAATCTTCATTAGTTAACGGATCAGGATATTGAGATACATCACAGTTTTTGTTGTGTAATACTAGATCAAGAATATTGTCATTGCCATTAAATATTGAGTTGTATTGAGATAAAATATTAGTGTCTAGAAAATTATTCAAGGCTCTAATTTGGGCGTTAGATTTTGAGTCTTTTAGGTAAGATGCATATTTGGGGATATTAAAATCGCCCAAAATGACTATATCGTTATCGTTATTTTGTAAATACTTCAGGGTACCTAGTGTCTCAAAAAAATATTCAAAATCGGCAACAGGTATACTCGGTGGTGTGTAGATGACAAATATGTAAAGAGACTGATAATTATTTGAAATTTTTATACCTAAGATGTCGATGGCAGGTATGTTGTTAAAACCTGCAGTATCAAGGCTTAATAAAGAAGAAGTGTATTTTATATTTACTGCTAATAGTATCCATCCACCTTTTGATCTATTAGTGGCAGCAAAATCTCTATCTGAACGGAAAACATTGAATTTATTGCTGAATAGTTCGCTATTAAAATCGGAGGAATCTAGCCAGATTTCGGTTAAAGCTATCACGGAATATTCGTATTTTGATAGTAAATTAAAAATTCTCCACTACTCGTATTGCGACCTGCATTCGTGAGATGAGCTTCCATTAAGGGACTTGCCGCTGATTGCTATTGAATGGTTAGAGCTAGTATATCACTACGAAGTTTATCGTGCGCACGAATATACGCAGTACACTTATTAGTATCCCAAGCAGCGTGATCTGTGGAGACATTTTTTAAATTCGACCAATTCGAGCATTTTAAAGTTTCAGAGGCGCATAAATCAACTTCATGATTTTGAGCACACCTTGGGCATGACATGGGTTTGTCATGCCCAAGGTGTGCTCAAAATCATGAAGTTCATTTAGGATATAAAATACTCTTTTGTGTTTCAATTTTTGATGGCTAATAGTATATAAAAAAAACAATATAATATAATTACCTCTTGATCTTTTGCACTTTTAACTATTCCCAGGCCCATAATAATAACTGACTTGAATATAAGTTATAAGTGCATTATATTTTAGATCAAAGTAGTACTTCAATGCAGAAAAAGTTAGGAATAAAAATATTCACATTTACACATTTACCAGCATGTGGAGAATCGTTGAATCGAAGTTTTTGACAAGATTTCGGTATTGTAAAACAAGTTGAGTGCCGAGACATGTTATCGCCCCCGGGGTTAAAAACGACCCCCTCCCCTAATACTAAGATCTTCCAAAAAATTAAATCTTTGTGAAAACTGTTTCTCCCCGTTTTCGAGGGTGCTCAGCACGACGGCAACATAATTTCCTCCCCTATCCTTTACTTAACCATCCTCAATCCCCAAAACCACCCGCTCGTAATGTTTCTTGCTACTAGGTATGTAGGAACGGTTTTTATCAATTTCGAAATTTTTGAGATTTAGTATCAGGGGAAGGGGTAGTTTAAACCCCGAGGGTAGATAATATGTTAGATGGTCAAAGTCTATACAGTCTATCCGAAAAACCAGATCCGAGAAGTCCTCGCATACCTAGAATGGAAAAGACGCGAAAAGGGGGTGGTTTCTCGCATTTAGGGGTGGTTCTCGAGAGGTGAGAGACCTAACAATATCACCATAGTATTCAACACCCTCGAAACGGGGGCGTACATAGGTGTCGTCCTGGTCACAGCACTTTTCAAGTTTACCCCATTTTTAAAATTTTCTCATGGACTATTGTATAGTAGGTATTGCGGAAGAATTGATGGGTCCCAGGCCAAAATTTCAAAAGTCGGCGCCTATGAATGCATTTATAACTTATATTATAGTCAGATATGTTTTTATGGGTCTGTGAATAGTTAGATGCACAAAAAATCAAGAGATAACTATATTACATTGTTACCTTTATATACTAATAAATATCAACAGCCATCAAATATGGCAACGGAAGAGAATACATCCTCTTTAAAACCCATTTTGATATTTCTTCCTAGCTTGTTTGGTTTTCGAGCAATTCAATTTTTTCTATAGGCCGCGCGCAGAATATCTCAAATAGACGAAAATTCGCGTGCATTAAAAATACAAATTTTGCAATTTTTGTCAATATCGATTTTCTGGAAAACCATCGCATATACAAGAAAATTACAAGAGGACTTTTTTTTAGGCAATTAGTCAATTTTTCTTTTTTATAATGAGCAATTTTTTCATATCATCAACGGTTAACGAGTTATCAGTAAAATAAGGCACTTTTCACCGAAGGTGTGGTTTTCTTGGGGGTTGCGTGGCACCCCAGAACTGATTTTTGTGGTTTTGTGATGTTTAGTCCTCGCACTAACAGTTACGGAAGGAAAATCTCAGATAACATTTTTTGCAAGCTTCTGGTGTATTTTTTACTTTACTGACTGGACTAAAATGCACAACTTGATGTACAGTGATTTAAAGTTCACACGTTGGTCATAGATGAGTAGACAATCTAAGCTACAATTTGGTTTATAATACTGCAGATCAATTAGAAGAAGTATTGAACCTTGCATAAAAATGAAACGTGACCGGAGTACTATTGTTTGTTGCATGTTAATAAAAATAATATTTCTACTTTTTAGACCAGCTATATACAAGTATAGGAATTGCCTATAATTTTATAGCAACAACAAAATAAATGATAAACAATAAAAATCGTAGCAATATATGCGTAAAATAACATTCATTTCACATAATAAAATAAAAAACACTTAAAATGTTATTTAATAATCGAATATATAATGTTCTAAGAGCCAGCGACACTCAAAAGTTTCTTGCATGTAAACTGATGGTCATTCTTATATGCCGATTTAGAAAGGTATCGAGATACTCTGTTGAAAATTATGAAGTGTTCCCTGTCAACGTTTCCTTGTAGTGGGAATTATTGAAAAGTCTATCAGTTGTGGTTTGTATCCAAAGGATACAAACCCCAACTGGTAGGCATTTGTGAAATATCTTCAAGTGAAGAAATATAAGATTTTCAGCAACATTTTCCGCTTGCTAACAGGAGTGATTCCATGTAAAAGCGGAAAGGAAAACATTAAAAATTATGTCACCCCAGGCACTTGAAATTGGTGTTATTTTGTCGGAGTATTATTCTCTTACGCCAAATAAAGTGCCTACTCGATCGGTTAACTCTTTGTTTATTTATTCAACATTCATAAAATTGAAAAGAAAATCATCTCATAATATGTTGAATAAATAAACAAAGAGTTAACCAATTGAGAAGGCGCTTGATTTGGCCTAAGAGGATAATAAATCCGACAAAATGACACAAATTTCAAGTGGTTGGGGCATGACATAATTTATCACGCTCATTTTTCGAATTTAGCTTTCATGTTTTTCCGGAAAACGTCGAGGAAAACGCACTTTACTGAAAAGTTGCAAATAAAGAAAAGTCTTGTATTTCATCTGAATCTTTTCAGATTTTTTTCAACTTTTACATTTCTCCTTCCCCACGTTTAGGAATTTTCGAGTGACCATGTCTCAAAAAATATGCATTTCTCGAAAAAAATTCACAAGAGTAAAAACATCTTATTTGGGACCAAAAAAGGTAAACGTATTGTTTTTTCTTCATTTTTGACCTAATTCTACAAGTTGCGGAACCTGTGATATTATAGATGTACCTAGTATCGTTGGGTCTGATGGACACGACAAGGATTTATATTAATTAGGCCGGAGCCGTGTCGCCGCTACGACATCTATCAACTCTACTCACAAGGGGGATTTAAGTTACCCTACAGACTCCCCAAGACGAAAATAGACACAGTTATACTTACCGTGATTACTACAGTCTGCTTTCTCCGTCGAAATCTGATGTCGAGCGGTGCACTTCTAATGAATATATCTTATAATTAGCACTTTCTCAGAAACACTTTTTAATAAGTAAGACCGTCGATTCTATGAGTATTCGGATAGGTACAACAACGTGACGGGATCAAAAGTGATCCGTAGAAAGTAGTTATCCGACTCACGCCACAGAATCGCACGTCGATCGCCAATCTGATAATTAGTGGATCAATAAGAAATCGAATTCAAAATATATTTTCATTTATTGAAATAATTCATAAAATGTAAAAAATATAAATATTCAATACTTAACTAATGTATATAAGGCAAACATCAGAGAGCACTACCACTCGGCAAGCCGTTCCCTCTCGTACGTTCGTATCTCATCTAGCGTCGAGAGAACTATGACAATCGACTGTACAAAAAGATTCAGACTTCCAGTTCGTTATGATTGTAAAATGTATGCAGAACTTTTTTGAAAATTATTCACTTTTGCACTGAAATGATCAAAATGCTTGAAATCCTTGTCAGGGTACTTAAAGAAGCTATCTATATGAGTTCAATGGTTTTCCTGTTTGCATAAATGTATAACGGCATTGAACCCAAATATACTTTTTTCCCTCGACTCGCCTTCGAGCGGCTACTATGGCGACGCCCGCCTGAGCCTAGATTAAAGATATTTTGGGTTCGTCGGAAACGACTCCCCGACTTTGAATTTTTTTACTTATATTATGTACGTTCTTGCGGTTTGGACAAGGATGATGCTGTCCCACTTTGAGGATAATTAAATGAGGATTTTGGTTTTTATTGGAAAAACCGTCCCATTGATTTTTTCTTTAATTTTGACGTTTAAAATCTCTACTCGCTACGTCCTGACTGAGGATTCCTCCCTGTGTACCACAAAATTCGTGGTACTTTCGAAAAATTAAATTCGTTGTCCTTTCGAAAAATTTGTCGAACGAAGAAGTTTTCCGCCATGTGTAATTCTCTTCGTGGTACTTTCGAAAAACCAAATTCGTGGTACCTACCTTCGAAAAATTAAATTCTGTACATCTTGAAATGTTTTGGGTACTCAATTTCTTGAGTACTTTTGAAAATTCGAACGACGGGGTGTCTTCTACCCCTTCCGGTCATTTCCCACTCTAGTCTGGTTTTCAGTTTTTTTTATTAACGTCACTACAAACACATTGCACAGGGTTTCACCACAGTTCAATCATTACCATTCAAATTAGAGATTTTGGTCATTCTAGCGCTCCGTTCACTGGACTAAAATATAAAAATTAATTAGTCAAATTAAAAAAAATATTCCAATAAAATTTCACTAAAAGAAAGTATTGAATGATAGTATATTATACACCGAGCATATAATGGTGGCTATTACTCACGAGAGTGAATAATAGCCATTATATGCGAGTAGAATACTATACTTTGTCCACGACTACTACATATTTTATATTGATTTAATTCATCTTAATTTCATTTCTCTTATTTAAGAAAGATTCATATGTCATTATATATAATTATTTAGATTTTTCGGGCAACAAGTTTAATGAGCCGATTTCTGCAGCTTTCTTTATGTCTGGCGATATCAAAGAAATCTCGATTTCACTGTCAGAATCCATTTACTTAATTATATTACCGTAAACAGGGGTTACTTTGCACAATTTTCGCGGTTTTCTGAAAACAACTTGGATGTATTTTCATGAAATGCCTTGATATCAAACTATATGAAATTTTTATGTTTTTTGTAGGTATTCCCCAATTTTTAATACAAAAAAATAACGAGAAATATATTTTTTAAAACGTCAAAAATTAGGCAAAGTTGCCCCTGCTTCGGGGAGACTTTGCCAATCGACGTTTTAGCTTGAAAACACTTATTCCGTGCAAAGTAAATGTCACAAACAGGTTACTTTGCCGTACCTCTAGGCATTTTAAAAAATATCTTTTTGCTTTTTGCAAAAAAAACGCATTTCTCTATGAAATTATTATTTTATTCTTGATTTGAATAATTCAGAACACGCAATAGGAAATATATATCTCATAAATAACTTTAACAAAAGAATAACTTCTAAACTGAAAAACTTAACGCTTTTTATAAAATTCAGGTACCAATCAACCTCAGGCATATTATTTTGGAACTTAGCTATAGTGATGCCCTCCTTGTTCAAGTGGGCATTTAGAACCATCCTTAAGTCAAACATGGTTAATGGACAACCATATTCCGAACTGGCTAAGATGACATCAACTAAGCTTCTTTCAATTTCGGGAGAAATTATCTGAGGTACGCCAACTGCTCCTTGATATTTTCGTTTAACTTTATTCGCCAGGGTTCTTCTTGGAATGCTGAAAGTTTCTGCTGCCTCGGTGAATCCCATGTTACCATTTTTGATAACACGTACTGCCTTATTCAACTGCTCGTCGGTATAGTCTCGATATCGCCGAGTATCTAACACTCTCTTATATGTGCGAACCATTTTTTAAAAACAAAAAAATATCTGTGAATTAAGGGGTAACTTTACCAATGGCTAAAATATTGTTTTTTTTATAGCCTAGATTAACAACAATGATATTAATAAATTGGTATAAGGTTCATACAAAAGTAGTACAAACAACAGTTCTCAAATCTAAATAGATTATGGTACACAACCCTTAGCATAGCAGCATGTTTGAATAGATGAAAATTCCAGTTATTACTTACGTGCTGAAAACGCTAAGAAGACTTCTCCTACAAGTGCCGAACAGGTACTAACATTTGCTTTGCTTATGCGCGAATATTGTTAGACATGCGCGGTTCATTCAGTTGTACCAACTTTCACTCAATGAATTTTTAATTCGTGGCGGGCACGGTGTGGCAAAGATGCCCCAGCTGGCAAAGTAACCCCTGTTTACGGTACTCTTGTTGAGTATCTAATATGTAAATTTATTGTAAATAACGTTGGCGTTGAAATCGCACAAATTTTGACGTTTCAAATCAATTACAGAATTACGCTTTGACACATTGTCATGGCTTACTATTAAAAAAATGCAGTTTGCAGGCACGTAGGTAAATGGTTTCCAAAACAATGTTGGGAATTGCCGCGTGTTGATAATAGATGATGCTTTGAAAAAAAACTTACTAATGTACTTTTTGAGTGTTCATTATAGTACCTCCTCGGCACGTACCATTTGAGTGCTTCCTAGAAAACTTAGAGAAACAACACTTGTCTTTTGTAGAGTCACTAATGTCATCTCTTATAAACAACTGACTGTCCTCATTATTCACTGCAGGGAATAATGGATAGCATTATCCTTGAGGAAGCACATACATAATAAGTACATTATTTAATAGTCTAACTGTTAACATTTGCGAGGAAACTACTATGGTTCTTGATTAAGCACATAAAATTGCGAAGATGTACAAGATATTGAATCTTCAATATACAGTGTCTCTCAGATTCGCATGAATGTTATGTAGATTGGAACATGTAACAATTTTACTTTATGAAACAATTAAGTGTACGGTAGGGCGTTGTCGATTATGAATACATATTTGAACAAGCAAAAAAAAAAAGAAACAGAATTTTACGAAAAAAAACATTTTTATACTTTTTTGTAAAATGGTGGATTGTTTCGGTTCACACATGTTGTAGAAAATTTTGTGTGTTTTGTGATCTGTAAAGCGGTTACGAATATTTCAAATAACATTTTCAAATAAAAAACGAATTAGTGTGTTTTACTTTTGTCCAAATAATTTGCCAATGGCTTGTACTGTCGTGAGCAAAAAAATAAGATCTATTTTCTGTCTCTGTTTGAATATGTACTGAGTAGCCGAAATAAAACAGATCGCACTTTTATTATATTTTTATTGTAATGGTGTAGTTATTGCTAAAGCAGAAGATGGATTATCAATGAAACATAATATTGCATGGCGTTATAACATTAACAAAAATTCTGTGTTTAACATTTTAAAAAAGTGGAGAATAAACGGTGCGATTAGTAGAAATCCTGGACCAGGGCAACAAAGGATATCCAACTTAACAAGAAACTAATTATTAATATTTTGTTATTGCACCATTTCTGTTTATAACTTCTATATAGTACGGGAGACCGTAACCAAAAAAGCCTGTTATTCCCTAATGGATATGACGAGGTTTAATGGGTAGTTTTTTACAAAACAAACAGAAAATCTCTCTTACAAAAAGCCCAAAAATGGGGCGATTAATTGGAAAACAATTTTCCGTCCGTAACAAATCATGTCATTTTTTTTTTTCATCGCCTAATGTCCGTTTTCAGTGGAATCTTGTAAAAAATATATAAAATAATAAGAATTCACACAGAACGGACATTTTGCATGGGGCGAAATCGGTAAAGTGAGAAAGGAGAATGTAAAGAAAATGCGTGTAAAAAAGTTACTCCCTAATGGCTAATTTTTGTTTTAAATTGAAGTATACACCGAATACACGAGAAAAAAATGCTAAACGGGCATTTCTCATGGGGCGTATTCACATGAAATTAAATGTACAGGGATCTGTGACACAGCGCGACGGCATCTGTATTTAGTGCCCTGCGCGTGCGCTCTGGCACATGCCACTCCACCCGGCGGTTGATGATTGGAAAGACGCTACACAGCCAATATCTTCACAAGAGTCTAGAGAGACCGAAATGCGAAAGCTTCGAGCATGCGCATTACCTTGTAAATGTGTAATAAATTCGTGCAAGTGGAGAAATGGAAATATTTCCTGTTATTTTGTGGAAAAAAAGGAGGGGGGAAACCCCTCGCACCCCCCATTTTTTTGTCTGCGGCGCTAATACTGCCTGCGGCGCTAATAATTATTAACAATTAGATTTCAAAATAAAAACCTACTAACCTAACCTAAAGAAATCACACGAAAGAATAAAATTATTATATAAAAAGAAGGAAAACCTAAAGAAATCAGAAAAGAATTTGTAAAAAAATATATTAATCGTTACAGAATTTTAGAAAAAATTGTGCGGACATATGAATTTGAACCCGGGACCCTTCGCGCCATAAGCTAAGGCAAGCAAGCAAGCAAAGCAAAACATATTTATTTCATCATTTTTGTACATTAATTGCTTCCCCGAACCGTGATCCGGAGCCAACCCAACGACCATGGTGCGAAGCGCCGTGGTGGGTGTGTGGTTGGTCGGGTCGCGGCCGGTTCCGCTCAATAAAATTCTTAACAACTAAATACTCCTATCGCAACTTTTGCGATTTAAAACTTAGCCTAAGATAGAACAGATCCACACATGTGGAATTTAAAATACTTAAGAACTACACTTTAAAACTAATATGGCACTAATCGATGCGAATTTGGGTTGATAATGCGGGGAAAACTTGACGAAAAACCCCGCGCCATAAGCTAAGGCGTAACCTATGCGCTAACCATCTCGCTGGAAGTAAATGCTAGAGCAAAGAAGAAATACCCTTCGATTCCTATTTGGGACTGGGTGAAAATTGAGATTTTTTTTTTCTAGCCCGACGGAAATCGATTTTTTTTAGCCCAGCCTCGTTGAAAATGTCCGTTGTAAATTTTTTGGCCTTTTTTAAACAAACAAAAACCGTTTCCGATAGAGAACGGACATTAGGTGGTAACAAAATTACATCGAGAAATTCTTCATATTCAAAATTTAATTACAGACAAAAGCCCCACTTCAAACGTCCGTTTGTATTTTTTGTTTACTTAAAATATTATCAATTAAATAATAATTTTCTTAACGGACATTAGGCGATTAGACCCCAAAAAAAATTGTTATAAATTTTTTGTTCCGACCTCCAGTATTGTTCTGCCTCACTACAAATTTCCGTTACCATGTTCTGTGTATATTTTTCATGTAAATAAAGACACACAATACGCAAACGGACATTAGGGAATTACATTTTTGAGCTTATATTTTTTACATTTTCAATAAATAATTAAATAGTTTTCGCCCCACTAAAAATTTCCGTCACCGGGGACTTTTTTGTTGGCTATGTCATAATCTATCAATCTATATGGTCGTTATTCATCAGGCGATCAGGCGAAAATCTTGGTTACGGCCTCCCGTACTAATAATAGTGGAGTAAATCTAAGGGTCTGAATTGCCTAGAAAGGAATTGTCTTACTACAGCAATTTTTTTGCCGGAACTTGTTGAAAACATTTCAAGAAGTGTAGTAAAAAGAATATTCAGAATCCTGTTTCTTCGCAGTTTTTCTTAAATATCTCTGGTTGTATAACCTCTATCGCAAAAAAGAAAGAGACGCAAATTATTCAAAATGAAATTGCGAAGAGAACTAGATTTGTCAGAAACTTTTTGGTCAATATGCCAAGTCGTAAAACATGAGGACACTTTAGGGACGCCATTTTGAAACAATTGATGATAACTTGAACAATAATGCACATATTCTAATGAAACTTTAGAACAGTATACCCCTTGTGGTGTTTAAACCATCAAGCCGAGTTTCAAGTTAAAATGTTTACAACAACTCCTAAAAAACAATTGCAAAGTCGAAAATCGAATCGTCGATTGTTTGTGGGCATTAAGTCGTATTTCAAAAATTTGTATTTCAGATTATAGTTGTTTCTATGTTCTTTGCAGTGGCATAAACAAAAATATATTTTAAATTTTTTAAGACCAATTTTATTCAATTCTTTTATTTTCTTTTTTTTTTTGAAGAAAGAATTTTACTCAAAAATGTTTTGCCCAAAAATAAAAATTATTGGTATATCTTAAAAGTACACAAAACACGAGCTACTAAAAAAAAGTAGTTTTATCTCCGGCAATTGGGACCCTAGATATAACATTTTATTGCATTATGACAATTTATAAGCAAGCTAATAGACATAATGACTTACACATTTTTACGGTTTTAAAAAGTTTAAAATTTATTTCAGCAAAAAAATGGCTATAGTAAAATAATTGCTTGGCATAGACTTAAATAAACTTATACAATAATTAGTACAGGCAAATTAACAATTTAGGGTAACAAAAATTAATAAAAGGATCGTTTCTGGGATTTAAGTAGGTAATAACATGGAGAATGAGATGATGCATTCTTTGCACTTCCAAGTTCCGGAAAACTTCAAAAAAATTTGGAATAACTGTTTGATTTTCGTTTTTGCGCTAGCGGCCAAAATAATGAAAATACAGAAAAAAGTTCCCAATAAAAGTTGTAGTTCGTCTTTTTCTCTATAAAAAACTTCTTTACAAATTTTTGTCTTACTTAAGCCGTTTAGAAGATATATCGAGTTTTCCATTTATAGTTTTAAGCCGCTTCGAAATGTGCGAAAAATGAGAATTCTCCAGGAGTTTCGTACGACCGGACTCATCGATCGATAATTCTTACTATTCAGAGCTCCAAAAAATATGAAAATAACATAAAATGTAGAGAAAAAAATTCATAAAAAAATTTATCAGAGAGAAAGTGTCAGAAGATGGCCTAGTGAACTTTGTAGAGTTGATCCACAGATTTATTCATATCTTTGCCGGGAGTCGTTATAATGACAATTCATTTTGCTTATATATTCTTATATAATGATATTTTAATCCAATTAACATTTTATTGCAATTACTTTTGTTGGAAAAATATGCCTTGCGATCAAAGTAGAGGGTATATTTCTCATCGATCAATCACCTCCAAATTTTGGAGTTCAATTCGCTGTATCTTAAATAATAATAATAGTCCAGTAAGTCAGGGATTTTACCTACAAAAATTATTAACAGCAAACCGAGGTATGTAAAAAATCGGTAATTTTCCGTAGAGTTCAATGAACTATTTTTAAAACAAATGACGAACTTGCGTCCTCTTCAAAATGGCGGCCAAAGTTTGCGAAAAACAGTTTTTTGCGTTAAAAAAGAAAAGTTGGCGTTGCACAAAAAAAAGTTTAACAGCACAGTTGTGTAACTTTTTAATACGGATCGAGCCGGCTCAGTCCGATCTCAGAAAATTGCAAAATTAATTAGTTATTGCAAAAAAGACGTTAAAAATCGCATTTTTTTGAAATACCTGTATCTCCGCGAAGAGAAGATATTCTTTAACGAAACTCGGTGAAAGCATAGTCCAAGATATGTCGAATAAGAGCATTTTTACATATTTGCAAAATATTGCAAATTTCTTGCAAAAATCGATTTTTTCGAAAAAAACGCGTTTTTTTCAATTTCCAATAGCTCATACAGGCCATCATATTTCTATACCGCACCGGTCCGAAAAGTTTCTCTAACAGTTGCGCTAACCTGTGCAATTATTGCGCATATCACGAAACGATCCCTAATATGCGAAAAATCGGTCAAAAAATCGATAATTTTTTTTACCCCAAAAAACCTTGAATATTTTTGAGATTTTAAATTATATTGTAATGCCATTATTGCCAATAGATAGCTGGCATTTTTACACAAATTTGCAAAAAAAATAATTGCTCTCCGACCTTCTGAAGCCGAGATATTTTTTTTTTAAGAAATTTTCGTGGCGCTATATTTTAAAGTAAAGGGCTGAAATTTGCAGTGGTTATTGTACAATATTTACATTTTCAATTAAAACATTTTGATCGGCCGTTGCTGAGCATTGCAAAATTAAACTTGGAGCTCGATGCTGCGGCGCGTGTTATCTAGCGCTAGCGGTGAAGTGGGGGAGCGGGGGAGGGGGGGGAGCCAGCTGTCAGTGAAGCCTTGCGTAAAACTGATCTCTATCCTGTTTACACCACTTTGGGGGTTATTATGTTTATTGATTGTATCCGTGAAAGTAATGTACCCCTTTCAAATGAGCCCAATTTACAATATGTGCGACTACCAAGGAATAATTATGCATTAACATCGGGCCTATCTTTACGTCCATACTCACACTACCCATGCACAGTGAGCCACGTAGATCTAGACCGTTTTATACGTGGACCGTTCTCAGAGATATGTGTACATTTAAAATGAACTTATAGTTCAAAACTTACCCCTGTTTTCCCTTGTCAGGCCTGTTGCTTCACTCCGATTATCTAACCTTGATGACTCGAGTTTCCACTAATTAGCAAGTAAATGAAACACGCATTTTCAACAAAACTAAAACTATATTTTACAAAAGAACACATTACAAAAGAACAATAAGTTTGGAAAATAGAACAACAATAAGTAATACTTAAATTAAAACAAAAGAAAACGCAACTTAAAAGATAAACAAATAAGAAAATTGGACCGTAGTCTCGAACTTGGAAAAAATCATTTATACTCAAATTCAAACTGATTGCCAGAAGTGCCAAAAAATACAATAGCCACCACTGTAGCAATGCTAACGCGGTCCCGGATGATGTGCTGAAGATCGGAGCCTTAACTAGCATCAAGTTAATTTTTTCTGAAAACTATACTTTATAAACTAGTGCAGAAACGCCAGTTGCCAGTGACAATATGAATGAGGTAACGTTTAATTTGAGAAATTTGATGACATGAAGTTAAATTTTATAACAGAAGCTCAAAAATACAAATACCTATACCCAGTAATACTAAAATTATCACGATAAAAGTAGGCCGATGTTACACCACCAGTAGCTGATCGGAAAGTGTCTTTCTTTCCGGACGGGATTATCCTGGTCAATTTTTAGTTAATAGTCCTTATCTACTCCAAAGCAATCTAGATCAATGAATGAATGTCCGCCTCTTTTTAGAGGCCTCAAGTCATCCGGAAGGTTGCATCCTCTATAGTAGAAATTATGTACCGAAATAGTACTCGCCTGGCAAGTGGCGTTCTCTTTAGTAACTATGGCCAAAATGGATTCCCTTAAATACAACATGTCCATTTAAACAACTTAAAATATTCTACATCTAAGCTATAGCTAATTATACCTAGTCGGTGAAAAAACCTATTTGTTTTACGAGTGGACTTAGAAAAGGAAAAACCAACTAGTTCCTACCTAATGTGCAGTTTGGGGAATTCTTGTAATCAATTACCTCATTTATGATTTGCTTATTTTACACATTCACCTCGTTTAATTACCCGCGCGTTTGTTATATTTCTAATAAAAAGCAATTTGACGATGACATCGATCGTAACGGATTTTTATCAGTTTATGAGGGGTATTTTACTGGTAATAGATTTCCGATTTAGCAAATACAGATTACTTCATAGCTATGGCTGAAAATGTCTAATAGTACATCGCCCGCCTCCATAACATTTTAGGGTTTGTCAAATATCGTCCCAAACTATCTACGAAATTGTGCTATTGTATGGCAAGTAATTTTAATTTCTTGACGCTTTATTACATTTGTTACATTACCAAAGAAACATCAAAATTGTATTATGTCTCATTTATGTATTCGTATTTTTTTGTGTAGAATACGTTGCATTAATATTTTTTTTTCGCTTTTTAATGGGAGACTCGTCTTCATTACCACTGCTACTGTCACTGTAAACGTTATTTAATATTATTTCCGCATTATCGTCATCACAGTCATCATTACCGTTATCATCATTTGAACATTCGTCTCTTTCTAGCTCAGTCTCTGTGATATTTGGCTCGTCTATTTCTTCGTCGATATCATCAGCGACGACTCTGTTCTCCTCAATATTTGAGCAAATTTCATCGTCACACGTTGAACACACATTTGAACATTTTATGCCTTGTTTTCGGCAGCTGCAGGCGTACGCCACAGCATCGAGCTCCGAGTTTCATTGAATTTGCAATGCTCAGCAACGGCCGATCAAGTCCCGAAGATTTTTTATTGAAAATATAAGTATTGTACAATAACCACTGCAAATTTCAGCCCTTTACCATAAAAAATGGCGCCACAAGAATTTCTTAAAAAAAAAAAATTATCTCGGCTCCAGAGTCCGAGAGCAATTTTTTTTTCTTTTTGTAAATTTGTAGAAAAATGCCAGCTATCTATTGGCAATAATGGCATTCCAATATAATTTGAAATGTCAAAAATATTCAAAGTTTTTTGAGGTAAAAAAAATTATCGATATTTTGCCCGATTTTTCGCATATTATGGATCGTTTCGTGATATGCGCAATAACTGCCCAGGTTAGCGCAACTGTTGAAGAAACTTTTCGGACTGGTCCGATATAAAAATATGAAGACCTGTATGAGCTATTGGACATTGAAAAAAACGTGTTTTTTTCGAAAATATCGATTTCTGCAAGAAATTAGCAATATTTTGCAAATCTGTAAAAGTACTTGTATTCGATATACCTTGGACTACGCTTTCACCGAGTTTCGTTAAAGAATATCTTTTCTTCACGGAGATACAGGTATTTCAAAAAAACGCGATTTTTAACATCTTTTTTGCAATAACTAAATAATTTTGCAATTTTCTGAGATCGAACCGGGCCAGCTCGATCCGTATTAAGAAGTTACACAACTCTGCTATTAAACATTTTTTTCTGCAACGCCAACTTTTTTTTTTAACGCGTAAAAACTGTTTTTCGCAAACTTTGGCCGCCATTTTGAAGAGGACGCAAGTTCGTCATTTGTTTTAAAAATAGTTCATTGAATTCTACGGAAAATTTCCGATTTTTCGCATACCTTGGTTTGCTGTTAATAATTTTTGCAAAAAAATGTGACATTTTCGACAGATTTATTGGACTATAATAACATAGTCTTAATTTTTGGATTATAAGTACAATAAAACATATCCTTTCGAATAACGAGTTTTTTAAATGCGAGCAGTACTTTTTGAATTTGTCTACATTATTCATACACGTTCAGAAAATGCACAATTATACAGTAAAACATATACAACTTATTTGTTTCTTAACATCCTTCAATGAAATTTTCACAAAATATAGATTAAAGTGCGTGGAATCGAATCCATGTACCTATTGTTACGGGAGAAATAGGCAGGATGCATAAAACTCAAAGATGTGAATAACTGAACTGTATAAAGTTTACTAAGCCATCTTCTAACACTTTTTTCTCTATGATAAAAATTTGTATGAATTTTGAGATTAGTTCCACATTAAAGCTAAGACTTTTCTCTACATTTTATGTTGTTTTAATTTTTTTAGCGGCTCTGAATAGTAATAATTATCGATCGATATGTCCGGTCGTACGAAACTCCCAGAGAATTCTCATTTTCCGCGCATTTCGGAGCGGCTCAAAACTATGGTGTGGAAAACTCTATTTATCTCCTAAACGGCTTAAGTAGGACAAAAATTTGTAAAGACCTATTTTGTAGAGAAAGAGACGAGCTACAAATTTTGTTGTGAACTTTTTTCGGTATTTTCATTATTTTAGCCGTTAGAGCAAAAAAACCGAAGATCAAAAAGTTTTTCTAAATTTTTTTGAATTTTCCCGGAACTTGGAAGTGCAAAAAGAATGCATCATTCTATTCTACAGGTTATTAACTACTTAAATCCCAGAGATGATTCTTTTATTAATTTTTGCGAGGTTTTTACAACATGTTACCTTCATTGCCTGTACTAAATTGTTAGTAATAATATTTTTCCATGCATTATTTACTACCTCCAGTAATTCTTGGGCATGTCGAGGTCTCATATTTCGTTTTTGGATACTTCTTATGAGTAGTCACCATGCGACTTCCACAGGGTTAAGATCTGGGCTATGATTGGGCCAGTTAAGAACATTAGTGTTGTTATCTTGAAACCAGTTAGTCACAGTATGAGTAGTATGAACTGAACAATTATCTTGTGAAACTATGAAGTCATTATTAGGAAATAATTGTGACACAGCATAGTATTATCTAAAATCCTAATATACGTTTCACTATTAAATCGTTTCTCAATATGCCGCAAAACACCAGGACCACATGCTGATATCCAAGCCCACATGTTAACGGAAAGTTTACCACTTTTGTCATTGTTAGATATATACTTCTCATCGGGTCGAGTATTTGGAGGTCGGTAAACACGAATACGACCGTTGTGTGTAGACTGGAAAGTTTTTTTATCTGTAAAGATTACATTGGTCGAAAATGTACATCATGCACTGAAAATTCAAGCGCAAATCCCAGTCGAGCTTCTTTATGTTCAGCTTTAAGTGGGTACTTCTGTGCTGCTGGATGACAGCTTAGCCCCCGTTCTCTTACTCGCCGGCGACCAGTACTACTCGATCCAGGAAAATTCGTTCAGCAGCCTGAATTACTGAGTGAAATGGATTTTCTACTAAGTTTTTTACCAATAGCAAATCTTGAGTTAATATTCTTCGTCGCCCTGATCCAAGATTTCTACTAATCGTGCCGTTTATTCTCCACTTTTTTAAAATGTTAAAGGCAGAATTTCTGTGAATATTATAACGCAATGCAATTTGTCTCATTGACCATCCATGCTGTAGCAATAACTCCAGCTTTAACTAAATCGCTTGTATGGGGCAGATTAGTTTTGGCACACTTGCATTGAATTTTGACAAGTAACTGACAATGTCACAAAAATTAAAGTTAGATGTACACAACTAGATTTTAGAAAAAATACGTTGTAAGACTTGTCCTATTTTTTTACCCATGACAGTACTATATATTCTATAAAGAATATTATTTCCTTTGTTTGGTTGATTATTTATAACACATTTTATGTTATTTAATGGAAGAAAAATATATATATCAGCACAGGATGATGGCGAAAGGCATGCTCAAAGACTCACCGATTTCCTATTTGTTACGAATAATTAAATTTATATCCAATCCAAATTCAATTCGATTTGAAAATCAAAAGCAACCAAAGCTAAAACACCCGAAGGAACAAAACAATTTAATCTGTAACATTCAGGAACCGAAATGGCTGAACGCATCATTTATCGGAGATTTGCGATTTCGCTTCTGTGAAATACATCTCTAATATTTGAGTGAATCGTACGAGAAAAACTAAAACATATATTCGAATCGTTTCAATTTCTGTTTCTGGCATATTTGAACGTTAACTCTCTATATAATATGAATGCTTTAACTTTACCGGGGCTTTTCCAGTTGTTCAGCTCATTCTTTCCCTCTATAACCGAGCACTCAACAAATAAAGTGCTCTGGACCGCATTATAATGCATATATAATGTTATATTGCAAAAAAGTTACTGGCTGTGTACCAATTCTTCAACAAGAACTATCTTTCTAAATGGAATCTCGTAACGTCGTAGCCCACGTCTCAGATATTATGCTATTATAGTATACTTTTTCTAATAATAATTGGAAAATCATAAAAAAGGCCGGCAAAGGAAATGTTCACAATCGCAGCAATGTCATGAGTGTCGACCGACAATTTTTAGAATAATTTTTTAATTTTTGAAATAAATTGAATATTTTTTTCCTACTTGATGTTAATTGATGACCATGATGTAAATTACTCATATATCAGCAACCTATTTAAAATTCCAATTGATGCTGAAATAATAAGCTATGCTGATCACACGGCTATTTTCTTTTAAGATAGTTCATAGGAATCATTAAAACTTAAAGTTGAGAGGGATGTCAAAACGATAGTAAAGTATTAATTGATTAATTTGCCCACGTAAGGTGGGCATTGCTGCCGATTCCAGGCATCAAGTCTGAAGGTTCGTTCCAACAGGCAGCTTGGTCGTCGTCGAACACGTCCAACGAATGGCCAAACCGCGTACCGGAACCAAACCTCTGATGTTTTATATACCGCCGGACCGGCATACGTCGGGTGGGACATATATAGGATGGGAAGTGTAGGTGTTGGTGAAATACTTCTTTTAAGTTCCCATGCTTCTTTTAAGTTTCCATCTGTTCGGAAGTTATTTATTCTTGTTCTAAGTTTTCTGTTTCCTCTGTTTCTGTATCTAGCAGCTTTTATTTTTATTTATTTACCGTTCCACAGGTAAATGTCCTTGTATGGTGGAAGTGCTGGGAAGGGCCCTATCTCGTAGTAAAGAAAATAAGAGCTTTTTATAGCGGGTTATGAGGAAGAGGTCCGAGGGAATATTTTGTACACCCTGTATATTGTTTTTTAAAGCAATCAGTTTTAATTTTCGTTTTCTAATTCCTCTTTTCAATTCAGGGTATTTTTTTATTTCATTATATTTAATACCTTTTCAATTTTACTTTTAAATGTATTTCTTTGTTGTGAAATACACTAAAAATTAATAAACAAATGCAATTAATAGACTAAACTAGATTTATGTTTTGGTCGCTTTGTGTTTATGTTGACAGCTTCCCTCTTCTGTAGTATTCTCATACTACTTGCACTCGATTTCGTCCTTCCAGATGTTGTTAAGTGGGTACCATCCACTTCACCGTAGGTATGAACTTCACTGGACCCTTGCTTTTCGATGCACTTTTAGTCATTATTACATTTCAAGTTGTGATCGAGTTATTCAATTACTATTCACCACACTTTATTAATTATTAATTTTGCTTGAATTCAAACTTATATTGCGCGAAGCAGAATTTTTTTAGCCATAATACCATATAAATTTTATTTTATTCGTTCAAAGTTTAACCGTCTTTATGTGATTTTAAGTGAAGCGACTCGGCACACGTCTAGTCTCTATGAAAGATACTTCATCTCTCAAATTTCTTTAATATTAACAATAAATTTTGACAGGACGCATTACTTACCGTTTTCGAGTTATACCTACCAATGGGCTTCCAATGGACAATTTAATTAGCGTAGAGCATGGAGACTCTAAAATTGCACTAGCGTCGGTCAAATCAATAAAATATCTAGGCATCACCATTGACTGTCACCTACAGTGGAATATACATGCAAATAATATAGTCAAAACATTAAGAAGTCTACTACCAAAATTCAAATATTTTAAGCAAATTTTTTATGACAAAGATGTTACCGATACTTTGAAGCACAAAATATATAATTTTCTACCTAATTGTATAACAAATATTGTTTCACTTCATTAAAAAAAAGTCAAAGAGTGGATAAATCACCAACCGAGATTTATAACTCACGAGTTAATTGACTTCAAGAACAATTAAGAATATTTAAAACCGAAACAAAACTTGAAATACCACCAGTAATCATATTCATCCATTTCAGATTTCATTTAGATTCTACCAATGTTTTAGAAGTTACAAGAAAATCAGAGAATATTGCTTATTTATTTGTTAAAATCTCTTAAATAATAAATTAGTCGATACTATTATTTATTGTACTGACAATTTCATATAAAAAGAAAAAAAATACCTTTAATTTGGAAAAAAGTATAAATTGCTACGTAATGTTTTATTATATACTATACTGTTTTTATATTATTAATTATTATTATTATTTATTTTTTTCTTTAGGTTGTTAATTGTTGTTGAAATATTTTATTTATCTTTATTTTAATTTTGTTGAGCGCCAGGTTTGTTGCCAAACCGAATGAATTTTTATCTCCTTTTAAAAACAGTATAATTTAATAGCATGAGAATTTTTGTTAACTCTTTCAGGGTCAAGAGTGGTTTCAATTGCTCAAAATTCACGTTTCTATCTTCCACAGCAAACTGTAGGTTCCAATGAAAACACAGCCTCTGGTTTTTACTAATTTTAATATGCTAATCAATTTATAAAAAATTTAAACAAATAATGTATGACAAACGAGTATAAATTCTGGACAATAATAAAAACTTAAAACTAGAATAAAATTGCAATTTGGCCTTTATTTAGTTGAAAAATTCTTTAAATCTGCGTTCTTTTAATCATTTATTTGATTTCAAATACCTAGGATTTATCTGATTGGTCATTTAGATGTTACCTTGTTGGTTTCGTTTCTTAACTGCTGGCTGCGCTGCTGACGTTGAAAACCTGCTTTGACATTGCACTTTCTATGGTTTACACTTTATTTTAAATAGCACTGGATTTATTATTAAATCTAGGTAAGTATTTACCAGATTATTTACACTTCAAAATATGCGTTGCACAAAACAATACCTTTTAAATTACTCTTCTTATTTGTAAACAAAGTTTGTTGACATATTTGGTTATAGAATTTTATTTTAAATTGTGATTTGTTTCAGGAACAGAACTATTTCTTGTTCAGCACATATTAATCCACTTGGATATCAAATATTTTTAAAATTTATCTTCATTATGCGAGTATGCTGGTTTCATTATTTATTTTGATTCTTAAAAAAGTGAGGTTAACTTTTCCTTTTAAATTTTGCATGCTTAATACATTAAACATACTAAATTTGAATTTGTGGAATTCTATTGGCCTAATTTGACATTTATATTACAAAACAGGATACTTGATTTCTGTCATTTTTTTATGAAAAACTTTATTTTAATATAATTCCTTTTGTAGATTAAGAATGATAAAACTGATTTCATATTCATTTTGTAGAGCTTATTCTGCATTTTCTGATATGCCATACTATATGTTCTTGTCAATATTTAAAATTTTTCTATTACCATCTATTTTTACAAAATTTTCAACTAAAAACTATCTTATACTAATATAACAACTATTATGTAAATTGATTAGCAATCCTCTCTGAACATTTCTATACTAATAACACTTATCCTACTATATTTTATATCAAAATGATGACCAATGCATCTTTTGCCTTTTTAGGGTACCGCAAACTGTCATTGGTTTCCTTGATAGGCCTACAACTTATCTATCTTGGTGAAATTTTAACATACAACTTATGAAAACTATTGGGAGAAGTTCCCTTCAAAACCATGTCTAGGTTTTATCAATATAAAATTTGTTTTTTGTGAGATACAGTCTGAAATATGTAAGGTTATGCACCCTTATTTTAATTAATGGATCTTGAAACCTCTAATAGTCCAAGTATTCTAGAACTTTCACGTTCTTTAGTGAAATATAATAAGTATCTACCATATTCATTACTTTTAAGTCAACACGATGTGAAATTATACAGTTTTCAATCACTTTTCACTTTTGTGGTGGAGTCTACCGTTCTTACCAATAATGTTTTTGTATCCATGATTTTGGATATGCGTTTATCAAGTCTTTTAGTGCTTATAGCTCACTCATGAGTACTTATTGAAAATTTCACTACAAACAATGTTTTTATTTCACATTTAAATACATTTTTGTTATTTTTCATATATTTTTCCCACTACTATGCTACTTATGTTGACCATAGGTCAAGTTCTTACCTATATCTACATGTTATAATTCATGGCGACGTAACTTAATAGATATTAAACCATTTTTAACGTCCTGTACATATTACGTTATATAAAATTTTCGGGTATGATACATTTAATTATTATTTTTGGTCATTTGGCCTTTTACGTTTCGTTTACAATAAATTAATCATTTTGGTTGTGTTTCATTAGAACTTAGGTTTGTTATCCTGTTTAAAATCTCATGCTGTTATTGCTCAAAGATTTCAGTAATGTTTTACACCTAACGCTTAGGTTTTTATAATTTAATTTTGCTATTTTGTAGTGGATTTTTCAGTTTTCTCTGTGAAATCAAATTTTTAATAATCTGTACAATTCTTTGGGATGTGACTACCTTGTTCTCACAACAATACATATTATTATTGTTATTGTCTATTATTAAGGATTAGTTATACCCTCGCAAAAAGTTTACCTTCTGTGGGTCCTTCTAATGTTTATTTCAATCAATAGCTTTTAATTGTATAATTACTTGTTCTGTATTATTTATACAAATAAACATTATTAATATTATTGTTATTGTTATACATTATTTATTTATAATAAATAATGTTAATTTAACGAACATAGTAATTCCGTAGGTGATCGAATAAAGGTATTTACTTTTTTGAATGATATTTATTTAAATATCGTTCAACCTACGGCTATGCTACTGGCAATATTACGAATGAACCAAGAGCAGTAGCGGACTTGTAATGGTGAGCCAGGTAAACAATCGACTACTTTCGATTTTCGGGAAGCGCATAACATATCTGCTTGAGTATATTAGTATACGGGCATCGCATCATTTGTAGTAAACAAGAACGGTTTCGGTGTTATACCATCGGGGGCAGACTTTGTAATGATTTATTCTAGTAGCAACGCTATCGCCAAGTACCATTGACACATATATGTGTGGTATATATAGTAGTGACAGGTTGACATGAAGCCCAAAGAAAAGTGTAACTTTTACGTTGGAGTGGAAAAATCATAGTTATAGATTTTTCGTGCCCCGAAGAAGCTAAACTCCTCGCTTTCAAAAAAGGCAAACAGATATTAGCGTATATGCCTTTACAAAATCCCGGTGAGGGTAGAGATTTTCAGCAGCTGCCGCGTGTTTGTGAGTGCTCACTATATTGAAAGCCTCGTCGAAGGAAAGGGGGAAAGGGTATGTATGTTTAGAAGAAAAGTTAATGTATTATTGAGGCAACAGTGGACTAGATCGTAGTCGAATGGCTAGTCGATGTTATCTCTCCTGAGTTCAAATTTAGTGTCAGCTAACATTTTTAAAATATGTAAGAAACAATATTTCCTGACTGCTCTACATTTTCAACAATACTACATATCTCTGAAATTGTTAACGCAATTCTGGCTGAAGAGATGCCATCAATGAATATGCTTTCATTTGGCGAAAAAATCTTAGAATTAGTAGTGTTTGAACAAGTTATAAAATGCATAAACCAAAACATTTTATGAAAATGTCAAAAGGACTTTAGAAGGAACAATTTATGTGTCTAATGCGGTTTGAAAATTACCTTTGCTGTCGTTGTCAATACTCAGAAGTAGATAATAATAAATCAGCATCGAAAACAAATTATTTTGGACTTCCTCAAAGAGCCACTTTTGTTTAATTTATACAAAAACGATGCAGGAACTTGAACAGGTAAAAAAAATATGCTTCAAGGACTTTTAAATATATTGAGTGCTGAAACCGAATTTTCAATTTAAAAAATTTTCTATCGCATATTTTTGAGTAAATCCCGGTTTTTATTGTGAAAAACCACATTTTGGCAATAAAAACCGAGTTTTACTCGAAAACTAGGCGGAAGATTTTTTTTTAAATTAAAACTTTGGTTTCAGTACGCAAATATAATTTAGTCACCACAGTTTTAGTTCTAGGAGCCGAACATTTTTTTTGTAGACCTGTGATGGTTTTGGAGTAGGAACTCTGATATACTATCCCTATAGTAGTTCTTGGAGATATGGAAGTAATATAAATCATATTTCGAGAAGAAGATAGGAATAGATAGATAGATAGATAGATAGATATATAGATAGATAAATCAATTTATTTCAAAACAAACTTTGGTTTAACAAATGTTTGAAACAAGTCAAAAAACTTCTTACTCGACATAAAATGTAAAATATAGTAGGTATAATAAAGTACTTATATTAAAATAAAATTACACATATACAAGTATCTGCTACAGGACAGGCTTACTTTACATTTAATATAACATATAGACAAGTATAGATTGATTGATTGATTGATTGATTTGCCAGCGTAAGGTGGGCATTGCTGCCAATTCCGGTGCAGGGAGATTTGTTCCACCACGCAGCCCGATCGCCCACCGATCATCCCACCGTGTGCCAGAACAAACCCCCAGTGCTTTTATATACCGCCGGACCAGCTGCATACGCTGGATTGGACATTGGACATGCTTGTTGTCAGCAGCGAGAGCCGCATGACGCATGGGGTAGGAGTATAGGATGGAGCGTGTAGGTGTTTGTGAGATGTTTCTTCTTGTTTTCCTTCTGTCTTCATCGGATAGAAAGTGTAGGCGCTTGTGAGATGCTTCTTTTAGGTTTTCGTGCTTCTTTTTACTTTCAGGTTTTTGTGATATGCTTCCTCTTAGTTTCTGTCTGTGATCATCTTCTCTCCTATTCTACTTCTGAGTTTTCTGTTTCTTCTGTTTCTGAGTCTGGCAGTGTGTATATCCTTGATATTTCTTTATTGTATTCCATTTTTTGTTGTGCAAACTTTTCCCAGTGTGTATAATCCTTTCCTAGCTTATTCATAATTCTCTCGATTGTTGTAATCCATGTGTAGCATGGCCTCCCTATTTTCAGTTTGTTGCTGTTCATTCGCAGCGCTTTCTTCAGTAGGTGTGTCGTGTCCCGTCTTTGGACATGTCTCCAGTATTTCATTGCGTATGATTCTATTCTTTTGATTATTGTTCTTCCCTCTAGTAATGTTGACGTTTTCTGTCGTTTTTGTGGTTTTCCTGTTTTCGCTAGCAGTTGGATAATGTCCCTTTCAGCTCTTCTCAGGCTTCTTCGGTTGGCCTTTATCATTGCTGCGTTTTTGACTCCATATATCATCGTAGTAGGCATTATGATGGTCGTGTATACCTTTTTGGTTAGGCACTATGGTGGTTTGTTGTCCTCAATGAAGGGTAGTAGAGCTCTTGTGACTCTGTAGGCTGTTTTGACTTGGTCCAGGACTGTGGTGAATAGTCGGGGGGATAGGGGACATCCTTGTTTGACTCCTATATTCTTCATTTTTGATTCCGTCGTCTGTCCAAACCATTGTATTGCAGTGTTTTCGTGTAGGCATGCTTTTATTATTCTGTTTATTAAGTATTGCGGTACTCCCCTGTTGAGCAAAGTGTTGACTATAGCCTCATGCCTTATAGTATCAAATGCCTTTTGGAGGTCAATTGAGACTATATATAGTTTTGTTCCTTCTTTCCACTTTTCTTCCAGGATCCGTCTGGTGGTGTACATGTGGTCGTCTGTCGATCTACCCTTGATAAATGCCGTTTGATAATCTGGTAGTTCGCCGATGTATTTTTCCATTTCTCTGAGGAGGAATTGTGCGTAGTATTTATACCCTACACTGCTGAGTGTTATTCTTCTGTAATCGTCCACGTTTTGTGGTGATTTGATTTTAGGGAGCGGTATCTGTATGGTTGTATTCCATTCCTCAGGCAGGGGTGTGGTTTCCGCCCATGCGTTGGTGATGATTTCTAGGATTAGCTGTTTTATGTTGTCCGGTCCATAGTATACTAGTTCGTTATTTATTTTATCTATTCCCGGGGCCGTGTTTCTTTTAGCTCTGGCCATTATTTCTAGTAGTTCGTCTTTTGACGGTGGCTTTCCCAGAGGCCAGTGGTCCATTTCTTGTATTGGTTCTATTTGACTTCTCTCTGCGTTTCCTTCTTCTAGTTTCCTGACCCAATGCTGCAGTGGTATGTATTTTCTTGACTGCGTATTGTTGTTTCTCCTGTATGTTTTGGGGTGTCTAAAGGTTTGGTTTAATCTCTATCCTGCTGGAGTGGATTCTATGTTTTCGAAGAATTCCCTGCATTTTTTTTTCTGTTCGTGCCTCCTCTCTGTGTCTCTTCTTTCTTTCCTCGCTTCTATTATCTTTTTGTCTATGTTTGGTGTATATTGTTTTCCTGTGGCCTTTATTTTCTTTAGTTTTTCGTAATTTCTTTTCGTGTCTTTTCTTTTGGGCTCATAGGGGATTTGTTCCTTTTCAACGTTTTCCTCGCCGCTATTTTGATTTTTAAACCAATTGTTGACCAATTTAGTTCCTTTCCTGTTAACTGTTTTTCTATCTCCTCCTGGTATTTCTTTTTTATTCCTTTGTTTTGTAGCAGTGAGATGTTCCATGTGTCATTTGCTGTTTTGTTGTATCTTTTTTTTCTTTTTTCTTCTTGTTTCTTTATTACTAGTGTTCCATATAATATTTTGTGATCTGTTTTGACGTTTGTTGCTTGTATTGCCTTCATATTTTTGACCCTGTCCCTTATTTTTCTATCCACTAGGATATGGTCTATTTGAGGGTTGATGTTTCCTTTATTCCAGGTATTAAGGCAGGTTAGGTTCTTGCTCCATGTGTTTCTAACTGTTAGATCTAACAGATGTGTCAAGTTTTTTAGCAAGCTTCCATTATCGTTTGTCCATGTGTGAAGTAAGGTTTTTCCTATGATATTCTTGTCTTCATGTGTTTGGTCGTCCTTTCCTATATGCGCGTTGAAGTCTCCTAGTATTATTGTGTTCATTTTTCTATTCCTATTTCTTCTAGTCTCTTGGGTAATCTGCCTGAATACTCGTCCTGCCCGTTTGTCGGTGGGCACATGTACTCCTAGTATGCATATGTTTTCCTTTCCAATTTGTAAGTCTGCCATGGTTATGTTTTCGTTTACTTTTCTTGTCTTTATCTGGATAGGGGTGTTCCGTCTTATTGCCCATGCGACTCCTCTGCTGGTTTTTTCTTTGTCCCCTCCACTTAGATGCCATTTGTAGTTTTGAGTAACTGCAGTTCCGTCTATCGTGTGTGTCTCTTGTATGCATGCAACGTGTATGTGTTCCATCATAAGAACCTCATCGATTTTTTCTCTTTTCTCTCTCGTTATGCATCCTCTGACATTCCATGTCGCCAGAATGATGTCATCGTGTTGTAATTCTTGACTGTTGGCTTCCTCTGTTCTTTGTGATATTTGGTACATGTTTATGTGCGTTGCTTCCTCTAATTCTGGGCGGGGTGTTATAGCCCCAGTTCGAGCGTATGTTTCTTCTGGTTGTTCTGCTTCATGTTTTTCTTGTGCAATAATCGCGCTATCGTAGTGATTTCTTTCGTTTCAGTGCTTCCTATATACTATCTCTAGTGGTGTGTTCTCTCTTCCCTGTTGGTTAGTAGGATGGAAGTTCACAAATAGCTAAAATTGATGAGCGTTAGTTAATTAAAAGAAATTCACTAACAGTGTATGGCTCAGCATCACGGATATACTTAAGAAGCTCTGATTTGAAGGATTTAATATTGTTTATATTTTTTATTCGTTCTGGAAGATGATTATAAAAATAAATACATGAGTAGTAACTCCCCTTTTCGGTTAAAGTTAAAGCATGTGTAGGGTAATTGTAATTAATTTTTCCTCTTGTGTCATATTTGTGGCTTATCGAGTTGATATTAAATATTTCAGGATGGTTTTTTAGAAAAAGTATGCATTGAAATATGTACACACCTATGACCGTTATCAGATCATGCTTTCGAAATACCCCCCTGCAACTTTCAGTAGGGTTCATTTTAAGCATTATACGTATGGCTTTCTTCTGGATTTTAAATATTTGCTGTATGTCAGATGACCTTCCCCAAAAAATTATACCGAATTTTAGAATAGAATAAAAATACCCATAGTAAACCAATTTAAGTGTTTTGTAGTCCATGTATTTGGTTAGGACACGCAGAGCATAGCAGGCAGATGATAATTTTTTTGAAGTATTTTCAATATGGTAATTCCATTTTAAACACGAATCGATATAAATACCCAAGAGTTTTGTCCAGTTGGTTGTACTTATCTCAGTATTTTTTAAGTTTATCTTATCGGGAACAACAGACTTATTATGAGTAGTTCTAAAGAAGATGCATTGTGTTTTATCAGCGTTTAAAGTAAGATTGTTGTTGGAATACCACATATCAGTTTGACAGAATTGTTCGTCACTTAGGGTAATTATTGACGGTATACTTTTCCCTCTAATTAGAATATTGTTATCATCGGCATAACTAATCATTTTATTTTGTAAATTGCTAGGTGTAGTGGGTAAATCGTTAACAAAAATTAAAAATAGCAGTGGTCCAAGAATACTCCCCTGAGGAACGCCCAAGCTGGTGCACACCCTACTTGAATAGACCTCAGAAGGACCATCTCTTAACACCACCCTTTGGGATCTGTCCGTTAGATAGGATTTTAGCCAAGATAATGCCACTCCTCTAACACCATACTTAAACAATTTGTCTAATAAAATATTATGGTTTAAACAGTCGAAGGCTTTGGAGAGGTCAAGAAACAGACAGCAAATAAGTTCTCCGCTTTCCAAGGCGGTCAATATGGCCTCTGTAAATTCAAATAGTGCAGTTTCGATTGATCTGTCCTTGAGAAATCCATACTGGAATGAAGAAAACAACTGGCAGGAATTAAAAAAATGAATTAGTCTGGTAGAGTAAACTTTTTCAAAGAATTTTGAAAATGACGACAGCTGGCTTATCGGCCTATAGTTCTCAATTAATTCAAAATTCTGCTTTTTATGAACCGGGATTATAATAGAGTTTTTTAGCTTGCTTGGATATTTTCCCTCTTTTAGAGTAGTGTTTATAATATCCGCCAAAGGAGACGCTAGATATGTTATGCATTTTTTTAATAGGAAAAGAGGGACTAGGTCTTCCCCACAACATTTTTTGTTTTTAAAGTTTTTTGCTATTAGGTGCAATTCTTCTTCGCTTACGGGTTCTAAATAAATTGATTTGCTATTGAAATTAATTTTATGTGTATTATAATTCTTAACATTATTTTGAAAGATGTTTTGTACAGAATTTGCGAAATGTAAGTTAAATTCCTCAGCTTGTTTCTTTCGATCACCATTAGGGAGATTTGCTCGTGAATTATCGCTATTTGTCAGCTCTTTAACAATTTGCCATGTAACTTTTGATTTATTATCTGCTAAGTTTAATCTTTTTTGGTATGAGTTAATTTTTGAGTTTTTCAGCAAATTATTATAATGTTACTTCCACATCCACGTAGTGGATTGGAAGTATAGTAATCGTAAAAAAAATTTCAAAAATTTTTTTAATTGAAATCGGTTTAGAATGTCATGAAACGTCGAGATTTAAAATTTGAGCGAAAAAAGAATTTCTGTCTGTCTGTCGGTCTGTCGATCTGTCTGTCTGTAACTTTTTTTTTATGTTTTTGTACTCAGCTTTACATTCTTCAGAATATTTTGACAATATACTAAATAGATTTAGTTTTTCTTTACATTTTTCTATTTCTTGTGAAGACTGTGGTTGATTTTTGTTTTTTTTATAGAATTTTTTTATTGGAAAGTAAATATTAAAATAATACATAAATATGTTCATAAAAATTTCCCATTTGGAATCCACATCCTTTGCATCAAAGGCCTGTTCCCAAGTCTCTAAGTTTAAAGCTTGGGAAAATAAGTCTATATTATTATCACTAAAATCTCGTTTTAGAATGTACTTTATATTCTCCTTATTTCCGAACGATTTTAATATTGCATACTGAGCAAAGTGATCAGATATATGTGAATCGATTATTTGTGTAGAAAAGGAGACACTACGGTTTATTATGATATTATCTAAGCAGGTTTTTGAGCTTTTTGTTATTCTGGTATGGTCTTTGATGGTCAGAATTATATCGTAAGATTTTAATAAATTTATGAAATCAGTTTTATATTTACCCTCGCCCAACAAATCTATGTTGAAATCCCCTGCAATTATTAAATTGGAGTTTTCGTTGTAAATTATATGGCATATAAGATCAAATATACATAAAAATCTTTTGAAGTCTCCATTAGGAGGTCTATACATAACTACTATAACACACTTTGTATCACTATACATGCTTTCCGCAGCTGCACATTCGAGAGTAAAATCTTCGCCTAATTGACAAATGTCCCTTCTTTCCTTGCTAACAATTTTTGTTCTGCTGTATAGCGCGACACCACCATGTTGTCCCTCACTCCTACTTTGATTAGATGTAAGTTTATAGCCATTTATTGAAACACTCTTTATTTGAACTTGACTAAGCCAGTGTTCAGTTAAGCACAAGAAATCTGCTGGATAGGTTTTCATTAATTCTTCAATTTCATCCACTGAATTGTTTAAACATCTGACATTTTGATGAAGAATACTAAAGCAAATTGGATTTCTAGGACGGGTGGCATCCTATTTATCAATGCTAACCAAATTAACGGTATACAGGTCTTTGATATAGTCTCATTTTGTTCATAGCTGCGCTATTGGTATAGAAGCCAGCGTGCAGTACTTGACATATTTATAACAGCTAGAGACATGATTAATCATTTGCCTTAGAGCATGATAGACAAGAATAATGACATGAGAATTTTTCTGAGTGGTACAAAGTTAATTCATCCATGAAATTAATTTGAGAAAAAATCAGCTTAACTTTACTAATCTTTCCTTTAAAGTAGACACCTTGCAGGTTCAATATGTCTGCCGCTGTACCCTCAAATAACCGGGCTGTATGCCTGCCTCTGGACCTCCACTAACTGGGATGTACGCTGGTCATATTTTTTAATAACTAAGTGCTAATTAATCGATAACAAAAAAATCAGCTTGATACTTGATAAGTCATGAGGCTACAGTCAACACTTTACGCAACAAGGGAGTGCCGCATTACCTAATAAACCAATCTAGTAAAAAATTTCATTGTAAGGATTATCACCCCCCGGCCTTCGAAGTTTCAACTGAGGTAAAAAATTGCATTGCAAAGAATATCACCCCCCGCTTTTCGAAATTATATCGAAGAGCGAGGGAGCGGGGCGCATGCTACTATCCCCGGGCCCCGATTTTCTCTCGACGGCCCTGAATGTTCGATTGATATAATTACTTACAACAATTTTAAAAGATATTTGGAGTTATTTAGTGGAGTCTGCACCACTAAGAAAATATCTCATCATTTTTTTTTGTTTGTCATGCTTTAAGGTAAGGGATTAATAATGTCTCCTGCTGTTAAGATGTGATAGAAATATTATATTCAGAATATGCTTGTTTTTAATAGTTTTGAGAACATTTTTTTATGTCAAAATGAAGTCTGAGGGTCAGGACACACCCATTTTGGCCAACAGTATCCAAATATGCAAAAATACAGAGGTTACCATCACGTGAGTTACACCGAAATCAGAAATCGACCATTTTGCTGTATCAAATGGGCTTGTTCGGCATTTTTTTTTATTTCATAAATCGAAAGTGCAAGTATAAATTAATGGATCTGCAAAAAATCAGAATCTTATTCGCATGTTTAGTATCTTAAAAACTATTACATATCTCCATCTCGCGAAAATGGGGCGTGGTCAGGCGCTACGTCACTATACGCATAGACTCGGCGATCTCAATAAACTTGATGCTCCTTACTTGTTATAATTATAAGTGTTTTCGAAGTACTGTTTGTTTACTTAATACTTGACAGTAGGGGAGTACAATTTGGTGAAATGTCAAAAAATTACAATTTTCTCTCGCTCCTGCCGGGACGAATTTTCGATTTTGACCCTGCAATTTACGATTAAAATTCATCGCCGACCTTCTCCTTTCCGTAGACACATAGAATAAACTTCCTCTCGACGTATCTATTTAGTTACCAGCGTTTAAAAATTCCATGTTTTTCGACTTTTCAGGTTAAATTTGAAAGGTCCCAGAAAACCATTTTTCTTACGTCACTTGCGTATAGTAACGTCACAAATGAGTGCTCGGTTTTGCAACTATTACTAATTTTAACTCTTTATATCACGAGAACGGAAAAAGTTAATAATACGAAATTTTAAGTGTATAATGAGAATATCGAGTACTATATGAAAAAGTATAAAAACCATATAAAAAGAATATCATGGAACAAGCCCATTTAAAATGTTATCTTATAGCACCCTTTAGGTATTATTTTTACTACTCTTATTTTTAGGAATTTTAGATTAGAAAATGTTAATTAAGTTGAGCAGTTTTGGCTAGACTTCGCCTTAGCGATTAAATGTATTGTATGTACAGTTCTATTCATAAAAAAGCATACAAGTATTAGAATGAGAGGCGAGCTTTTTCATTTTTGTGTAAAGCCGGCTTGTCACATGTCATAGGTTGTCAGAAATCAAATCATTGGCATCGGGCATCAGTGAAATAATTATGAAAAATTGAATTATGCATATTGAATTATATATTTATGTAACAGTTATATAAAAATTTCAACAAAAAAAAAACAATAACAAGAATATTTAAAACATTACATATAATGTTTGGATCAAGCTCCTCCCAGCACTCGTGGATTAGTTCCCATAATTCGTTTGAATTTTGTAGTCTAAAATTTCTTTTATATGTTTTTTTTTACAATTAAACCCAAAACAGTTTCTGTCGGATTCATATCGGGACTATAACTGGGGGATGGCAGCACTTCCACATTATGAGTTTGAAGCCACTCAGTTACAGCATTGGCGGTGTGGACTGGACAATTATCTTGTTGATAAATTATATTATTATTGGGATACATTTGTTCAGTAGATGGGAGCAACAAACACCAGCTCCACACATTTACAGAGGAACGTCCAGATCTGAAAGCAATGAGGCTAGAATATTGTTCTTCAAACCTTGTATTGTCTGGACGATAAACACGAATTTGGCCGTTATAAGTCAAGTGGAATGGCTTTTCATCGGTAAAAATGACCATGTTCCAAAATTGAGGGTCGCGGTATACACAGTTCATTGCAAAAATTACCCTTGACTGCCGCCGTTCTACAGTGAGTAACATTCTCTTCTCGGCTTGACGATTTTTTAACTCAGATTCCTTGACCCTTCTGCTGAAGGTAGGTTGAGAGCCGGGAAATTCAGTATCAATCACAGCATCCTTCGCCGATGCAAATGGATTCTCTCGTAAGTATCCCAAAAAAGCAGCATCTTGTTCAGGGTTGAAAATTTTGGGACGACCTGAACCAACTTTTCTCTTTAAGGAATCTTCTTGCTACCAGCGTTGTTTAATTTTACTTCCACATTCACGTAGTGGAGCGAAGGCCTCAGGTTTCTTAATAATGTTATCCATCCCCCACCACCCCCACTCCCTTATTAAAAGAGTTGATAAAATAAAATTTAGATTTCACTTGAAATTTTGTACACGTATGTATTATAACGATATCTGAAACTAGATTATGTTTTGACATGTTTGTGATGATGGAGTGGGGGATAAGTAGAGGTAAATAGGGAAAAATAAATACGGCAAGCTGGTAAGAGTACAAAAACTTGAAATTCGGTGTATATCCTAGAAGCCAAGGCCTCAGATTTCTTAATAATATTTTTCAGCCCCCCACCACCCTTACCCCATTATTAAAGGGGTTGATAAAATAATATTGAGATATTCACTTGAAATTTGGTAGACGTTTGTATTATAACGACATCTGGAACTAGATTATATTTTGAGATGATTCCGTTAAAGGGTTGGGGGCTAAATAGGAGAAAATAGGTGAAAATAAGTAAATCAAGTTGGTAAGAGAAATTTGGGATTTGGTTATATTCTAGAAACCAAGGCCTCAGATTTCATTCTAACATTTTCATTCAAAACCCACTCCATTATTAATCGAATTGATAACATAAAATTGAGATATTCACTTGAAAGTTAGTACACGTATGTATTGTAACGACATCTGATTGAGATGATTCCATTGAAGGGGTGGGAGGTGGTAGGTTATGAATGGGGGAAAATAAGTAGGGTAAACTAGAAACTTCATTTTTAACGTACATGGTAGAAACCAAAGCCTCAAACTTTTCTATCACATCTGCCTCAATTATTATTAAAATTCTAAGACCAATAATTTCCACATACTAAAGTGCAAAATTTAGTCAAGATGTTTCCTTTAAAGCGACTTGGACGAAAAATCTGGATGTGGAAGTAGTGATTCCTTAGGCAGCGGTTTTTAATATAGTTTTCTTGTTTCTGTTATACAACTGTGCTACAGCACGAATTGTCCATCCATCTTGGATTCTGGACACTATTTGAGCTTTTTCAATTTCAGACAAATGACGAGGCATTTTTATTTAACTACTTCAAAGTCAGTGTCAATGCTTGCCATTTTTGACAACTTATGTCATGTGATAATCTCCAATAACAGTCATTTACATTAGCCGGTTTTACACAAATATGATAAAGATCGCCTCTCATTCTAATACTTGTACGCTTTTTTATGAATAGAACTGTACATGCTTCCTAATAAAAACTTTATTATTATTATTACATATTAAATAGATATAAATTTACAATTTTCTTAAACATATACCTGCAAGTCGGTATTTATCGACCATTGCCAGATACCCACCACAAACGGAATGAGAATTTCGTCGGATAATAGAGAATTGGCACACAGCCACCTCGTCCGCCTTAGTATGAGTATGATATTAATCTTCAAGCTTCTGCGGTTGATGTATATTATATTGGATATTATAACCGAGGAAAAACCAAAGCTACTCTGCCGCCGCTGCATTTCAACACAAAAGCTTACTTAGTTTTATTGTGTCTATATTAATTAACAGCTTTGTAATAGAATAAACTCTAGTTTTCCAACTCTATATACCGGATGGAATTCTAGTAATGTATTTATATTATTACGATTCTATTTATCATGTCAAGTTGAAATTTAATATGTAGTTACTTAAAGCACAGAATTTGAGCTTGTGGGGAAACTGTGGGGATGTACAGTAAATTATCGTAGTATGCATCAATAGGATTATTACCGTTATTATTTAATTTTGTGGAAATTTTACAAGCTTCGAGAGATACTTCACTTAAAAGAAAATATATTAGTATGACTATCATTTTAAAAAAGTGGAAAAAGTCTATTGACATTAGATGCAAGAATTTAGCGGGCCATTCTAAATAACTACGACGTCTAATTCATCTGTTTGAGACATTCCAAAAAAAACTTGCAACGTTCCCCTGTAACTGCACTCTATGAAACTGAGTGATAATAAGATCATTTACTATAATCGATTAATTTTTGCGCAGTTTCTAAGATAGTAGTGAGGACGAGAATGCTCAAGGAAAAGTCTAGCGTGCCAAATATTCACAATGATCTCAATCAGTGGACCTAACAGTTGGGTAACTGTAGCAGGAACGTACTATGACGGATAAGGTATTTTCTTAACATGTTGAGTAGCGATTGCTATTGTTGGTAGCGTCAATCATTTGTGCTATAAGTTGTGAGCGGTGAGTCGTTACGAAGAAAATTCAAAAAATTAATAAAGTGAATATCAACATAGTTTATTTTATTAATGAAAAAGGTGTAGCTTACCATAAGAGACTTACTTCTTTAAAGTTGTAAAATATTTTCATATTTTAAATGACGATAAAAAATAAACGCAATAGTGCAGTAAAAAAAGACCAAGGAAACTATGAGATATGCATAGTTTTGTAACAGCAAAATTATGAGGTATACTTTCTGAAAGTTTGAAGCTGATCGGAACTCTTAACGTCTCTGGGCGTTAAAATGAAAAGGAGAACGCTTTTTAACCAGTTTATTCAATTTTGTACGTTTTGTACGCACTCAAATGACCCAAAACTAATACATAATTGTTGGAATTTTAATTACGAAGCCTTTGGTTTTTTGTTTGTCGCGATCAGACCCATATAACCGGAAATATTCACCATTTTACCTAAAAAAACGCTGTTCAAAAAACTAAATTTTTCATAAAAAAAACGCAATAGGCTTTGAAAATCCAAAACTCAGATATATACTCCTGGTGATATCCCAGAAGGTATGAAATCATAATTTGGCTGTTAAAAAACTAGGCATATCAATGTTCTTTTTTTACTACTACTACTTCACTACAAGTATATTTTGTCATTTGACCAAAAAAATTGTTCGCTCAGAGAACGTTCCAACGGCTTCGTAATAGTAGCAGTAGCGGCGCATTTTATGCTACGTCCCTGAATACGACCAATGGTGATGTAGTATATAACTTAGATACACTATTGTCACTATTATAAAAATCGTGGCGTAAACTGAGTGCAACAGGTTTTGAAGATATTGATTGAAATTTAGGATATACTATATACATAATAAGCGGCACTTTTTGACATACAATTGATTTTTTTTCACTTCCGGTTTCGCCGGAAGTGACACTAACTTTCGATTTTTAAATGGAATACCATACCCTATATATTATTGCATTTTTGAATTCTGCATAATTTTCTGAATCCAACGATGACAAATAAGTGACATTTCAATAAATTTTTTTTATAATATAATTTTTAGTTTTCCATATAAGTGTGCCATGATGGTTCCGATTAAATCTAAATGACCCGTATAATGCTACACAAACCGAAATCCCTTAAAAAACACTAAATTACGTGATTTATAAATTGTTTTTGGTGCAAAACTCAATTTTTTCAAATAAATCATGTCGGTAGCGTGGTACCATTTATTAATACTATTAATGAGGAATTTATTTATATGCCGCATTAAAATTAGTGGCGTGTGTGAGTCGGAAAAGACGCGAAAATGGTAAATATTTTGAGCCGGAATGAAATTACCTCCCCCCCCCCGTTTTCGACGATGCTGAACACGATGGCGGTGTCTCTTTGGGGTTGCACAACCCCTCAAACAGGCCAAAAACCACCTCCTAGCGGGGTTAAACGCGATTTAATAGGTTGCCCTTCAGAAAATAGTACTTTCCTCGCGTTTTCAATGATGCTGAGCACGGTGGTGATGTTCGTAATTGCCTCCAACCCCTACCAACCCTTCCACCGGCCAATATTCGCCCCCGAAAGGGGTGAATTTTTTTTCTCGGATTATCAGCGGCAAATATATATTCCCCCGTTTTCAAGGATGCTGAGCACGGTGGTGGTGTTCCCCATCACGTCCGACCCCTACCAACCCCTCCACCGGCCAATACTCGCCCCCGAAAGGGGTGAATTTTTTTTCTCGGATTGTCAGCGGCAAATATATATTCCCCCCCGTTTTCAAGGATGCTGAGCACGGTAGTGGTGTTCCCCATCGCGCCTAATGGGCGGTATTTGATGATATTTTTTCAGATGAACGGGAAACAAAGGACATTACAACCAAGAAAAGAAATAAGATTATTCTTCCAGTAAACAGCAACCTCGAAAACGGGGAGGGGAGGGAAATATATATATTCCGAAAAAAAAAAAAAAGTACCCCTTTTGGGGGTGAGTATTGGCCGGTGGAGGAGTTGGTACGGGTTGGAGTCGATTACGAACACCACCACCGTGCTCAGCATCCTTGAAAACGGGGGGAATATATATTTGCCGCTGATAATCCGAAAAAAAAAATTCCTCCCTTTCGGGGGCGAGTATTGGCCGGTAGAAGGGTTGGTAGGGGTCGGACGTGATGGGGAACACCACCACCGTGCTCAGCATCCTTGAAAACGGGAGGAAAGTACTATTATCTGAAGGGAAACCTATTAAATCGCGTTTAACCCCTCTAGGGGGTGGTTTTTGGCCTGTTTGAGAGGTTGTGCAACCTCAAAGAGAAATTCTGACACCGCCATCGTGTTCAGCATCCTCGAAAACGGGTGGAGGGAAGGTAATTTCATTCCGGCTCAAAATATTTACCATTCGTCCGACTCACACACGCCACTAAATGTGCGATAAACACAAACAAAATTACAGCTAAAAGAAGATAAGAAAATACAATTTAGCAAGACTCATGTGCGTTTCATTTTATTTCTGGTAGGTACACCAAATTTTGCTCGACAAGCAAGTTGCCAATCTTGCCATCCGCATTCTTCATCTTATATTTTCAACATTTTTCACCAAAGTGCATAGTTATCTTCAAAGAAATGCGAAAAAGCGCTAAAATTCATATGTATGCATATGTTTCTCAAAAACCACCCTTTTTTAGAACTGCGGGGCGGGGTGCTAATCATGTTTAGATAACCCACATGCTTCACTTTTTACAAGTCTCATAGTTGTGGGAAAATTTTTCGTAATTTGATGGGACTAAGACCTTGCACTAAAAGTAACTGGAAGTCGGAAAGAGACTGCTACATTGAAGTTGTGCAAACCAAGTTAGAATTATTACATATAAATTTTTATATATATTACATATAAATTTCACAGTTCAAGTTAAAGATAAGGAGTATTTATTTACTTCAGTTGCAACGAAAATAGGGAGGATTTTAACGTCAAATCAACTTTAAAATTACCCAAATTAGTGTATACATGGATTGGAATAACGTTGGGACTACGTCAAACAATTACGTCAGGTTGTTAGTAGTAACGTCAGTAAGAAAGACTTGTTACTTGGGGAGTTTCCTACATATAAACGGTAAATAGCAAAATGTATATGTCTGGGTGTTTCTGTCTCCAATAACATAGACCTCAGTTTTTCCCATTTCACGGCATCAAAAGCCTTACAATAGTTTACGAGGCCTTACAATAGAATACTTGCTTGATTCCTCGATACATTGTTGTGATGTCAGTATTTGTTGTCTTTTACCTCGTTTAGCAAAGCCTGCCGGTTCAGGAGGTACTTTCCAAGGCTGAATTCTGGAAGAATATACAGCATTATTTTATTGACATCTGATATTAATTCCAGCAATCTGTATTTATCACAAACCTCTGTCATTTCCTATTAATAATACGAATATTTAAGGTTCTCCAGTCATCGAGAGAGGTTCCCATATTTCCAGAATATTCTGTGAGTAATTCCCACTCCATCTTCACCAAACAACTTACGCGCCTTGGACGTGATACTGTCGAACTCAGACGCATTGCCAGTTTTTGTATGGTCTTCTTTTTTCACTTTAGCACTAAAGGTTCGTAATCGTAGTCCTGCTAGCAGCCATCATCTAATGATATGAAGATTGAATGTATAACAGAAATAAGAAAACTCGTATGAGGAGGAACGCGACGTCATATAGAGATAATACTGTGCAAAAACTATACTTATAATAAAATGGTGACACTGTACAATAGGCAGTTAGTTAGATCTATGACAGTCTCGAAACCATTAATATAGAAACTTGGAGAAAGAAAATGTGTACCTGAAGTATAGATGTGACGGAATCCAAGGAGACTGGACAATCTGTAGAAAGTAGAAACATAGAGCAACAAGAGCTCTGCTTCCCCGCAAGGAATATGATGAGTTAAGTTGTTTTTGTATATTATGTGAAATTGGATGTACAAACGAATTGCTGCCAACGCAAAGCCACTATTGCTATATAGCTAATTAAATCCAGAACAAAGTAGAGAAACTATAATGCAATTACCTAGAGTATAACTTCCCAGAGATAATTTTCCTCCATTTTATACGGTTTATACTAATTAACAATCTAACATATTTTAAATGGTGGTATACAGTATGGATTTATAAATGGAGTCTTATGTTGTTTTGCAAATGATAGTAAATTAATAATATGTTATTTAAACGAAAGTTCGTATATAAGTTCGATGACATATATTTATGAGTATTGTTTGACAAAGCCAGTGAAAATAACTAACTATTAAAATTGCGAATTTGCCTCTAAACATATTATTCTTAGCAATATGCCAACTGAAAAATTATAGATAAATGATGAAAAAGTTAATTTTGTCATAAAAATACATCTTATTCAACGTCTCATTATTAGTGTTGTCTGTGAGTTTGCTGGTTACTCAATCACTCAAGTGCCAGTTGCTGGATCGGCTTGGAATTTTACATGTAGATAGACAAAGTATCGGATTAATATAATTGGATTAATATGAAGCATCACAATATTACGTTTTATTGGGAAATAAGAAAAACTGTACAAATAATATTAATGGCGGAACTGGGTAGCATAGCTAGTTCATAATATCAACGCCTGAAGACGTAGGGAAATTAGCCCCCGGGAAAATAACAAGCTTTGCAAAAATCTTGGGAGTCCTGGGCAACAACTAATTGTAGGGTAATTCACAAAATATCTTTTAGGTCGATGTGAAGAAGGGCCGATTAGAGCCGAGCGACCCCTCAAACAATCTACAATCTAGTTGATAATATAATTGTTGGCATATTAGTAGTACACATTTTTTTTAAAAGCGTTGAAAAAGGAAACAGATTAGATTTCCGAAACGTCGGCGAAATATTTAATTTCAATTTTTTATACGTATTTGTATTATTTGTCAAAAAAGCAACCTCTAACTGATCCTTTGACGTAAAAAGTCACAGGCGTAGAAGTTATTTACCAGTAACATACTGGTTAATTGTGATATTTTGTAGATTCCCCGAGCACCGGTTAAAAAAAAAATACATGTGGTAGGAAGTCTAAATTAAAGAGAGAAAAAACAAGATAATGTCACAAATAACATTTAGACAATCATAAACCTATTCAACAAAAAAGAATTGAACGTTTTCTTACGGTTACTCTACTTCCACTCTACTACGTGGATGTGGAAGAAATAAAATTTTATCGCCGGCGTCGTTCGGTTAATAATCGATTTTGAGGTTGATTATTTTTTTTTATTCACTTGTTTAACCTCGGCCTATTTCCATAACTAAGGCTAATCACCGACGCCAGAGGACGAGCTATCCCCAACCTGTAAATTTTGACGAATTATTTCTCTATCGAAGAGGAGGGATTTATTACTTGCTTAATATACAGGGTGTTTGGTGCATCGTGTGCCAAATTGAAATGGCCGACAGAAGGGGTTATTTGCTATCCTTTCAGGCCCCTTAACACTTCCCATGCCCTGCGATATTTTTCATATCGACTTTTTATGAGAAAAATCCCAAATTCTACATTTAAATTCAAATTATAAAAAAGTATTAGGCGTAGACTGCGAATTTCATTTTTATTTTGATGTGTATTGTCGAAGGGTTCTTTTAAATCCAAAATTACTGGCATCAGTCATCTAGTTGTTTTTTATTCACTCGCAAAGTTTCGGAATAGGTAAAATTGAAATTTAACCTTAGACTTTACATGGCTATAAAAAGAAAACTCAAAGCGACCGGGATCTTCCAACTCCCTCAAAAATTCTCTAGTCTATCCTCTTGCTAATGACGTGCCACATGTCATAAAAATCTTTTAATAACTTCGTGAATTCGCTAAATTAGTAAATCGGGTCACATAAGGCTAATATTCAAAATTCTGAATAAAAACTTATTTTTGCTTAAATTATGCATGGGAAACAATTAAAATCTATTATCTCACTCTTGCGAAGTAAAATCTATCTTCAGTCTCTTTCTGTTTATGGGTTTTACTTGAAATAAAGAAACAATTACATTTTTATCATTTATTAAAAAATTTAAAAATCTTGCTCAAAGTGTTGACCTCTGTTGCGAATGCAGGCCCGACACCTGCTTCGTATTTCGACAGTCATTGTATGAAGTCGTATTTCCTCCCTAATTGTACCGAAAGTCGTTTCTATGCGTTGGACAAGTTCCTCCCTAGTCGCAACCGCCGTCGCGTACACGAGCTCTTTGGCACGTCCTCAGATATAAATCCAGCGGAGTTAAGTCTGGGGAATGTGGAGGCCATTGAATAGGGCCATCCCGCCCAATCCACGCATTTGGGAACACCTTGTCTAGATATTCTCTTACATTCAATCGCCAGTGCACGGGACAGACGTCCTTTTTAAAAACTATTGGCGTATGCGTGAATTGGGCGGAATGGCCCTATTCAATGGCCTCCACGTTCCTCAGAACTAACTCCGTTGGATTTTTATGTCTGTGGACCTGCCAAAGAGCTCGTCTACGCGACGGAGGTTGCGACTAGGGAGGAACTTGTCCAACGCATAAAAACGGCTTTCGGTGCAATTAGGGAGGAAATACGACTTCATACAACAACTGTCGAAATACCAAGCAAGTGTCGGGCCTACACTCGCAACAGAGGCCAACACTTTGAGCAAGATTTTTAAAATTTTTTAATAAATGATAAAAATGTAATTCTTTCTTCATTTCAAGTAAAACCCATGAACAGAAAGAGACTAAAGGTAGATTTTACTTCGCAAGAGTGAGATAACAGATTTTACCTGTGTCCCATGCATAATTTAAGCAAAAATAATTTTTAATTCAGAATTTTGAATATTAGCCTTATGTGACCCGATTCACTAATTTAGCAAATTCACGAAGTTATTAAAAGATTTTTATGACATGTGGCACATCATTAGCAAGAGGATAGACTAGAGAATTTTTGAGGGAGTTGGAAGATCCCGGTCGCTTTGAGTTTTTTTTTTATAGCCATGTAAAGTCTAAGGTTAAATTTCAATTTTGCCTATTCCGAAACTTTGCGAGTGAATAAAAAGACAACTAGTTGACTGATGCCAGTAATTTTGGATTTAAAAGAACCCTTCAACAATACACATCAAAATAAAAATGAAATTCGCGGTCTACGCCTAATACTTTTTTTATAATTTGAATTTAAATGTAGAATTTGGGATTTTTCTCATAAAAAAGATAAAAAGTCGATATGAAAAATCCCGCAGGGCATGGGAAGTGTTAAGCGGCCTGAAACGATAGCAGATAACCCTTTCTGTCGGAAATTTCAATTTGGCACACGATGCACCAAACACCCTGTATAATGGATAAGGATCGACTGGTTTACATCCCCTCCGTAGGCTGGTATATCCGCTATGTAACCCTCGCCTAAAGTTACATACCGTCTACATATGCCCTTATATACAAGCCGTCAGAAAATGAAGCGAGAACGCTGTATTTTCTTGGAAAGTGTCCTCCATCCAAGTACTAAACACCACCATTTTGAAAAACGGCTTCCAAAAACCAGTCTTTCTGTCTTTCCAATAGGTAGAACACGATGAATGATACAAACATAATGAGACTAAAGCATGACAAATAACACAAGTTTACAAAAAAAAAAGCTTGTGATCTGGCAATCTAGACTCTTTATGTATTTTTGGGTGCTGAACCGGATTTTCAATTTAAAAATGTTTCTACCGTTTAGATTTCAACTAAATCCTGGTTTTTATTGCCTAAATACAGATTTGACAGTAAAAAACGGGATTTACTCGGAGTCTACGTGGTAGAAAATGCTATAAATTGAAAATTCAGTTTTAACACCCAAAAATACTTAAGTCATTATAGATTTAGTCTTTGGCGCAACATTTTTTTTTGTAGATCTGTGCACAGACGTCTGTGCGTCGTGAAGACATTCGGTAAACTTTTTAGTCAGACATGCTAATTTGCCTACATTATACTCAAACAAAAAATCCTACATATCTAGTCGTTTCATGTGTTGCATCAGATTGTGAAAAGCTGCAACGGTAATCACATGTGAGTTCTATAAATATTATACTTATTAAAAAGATAGCCTGTCAATAATGAACTTTCACGTATAGTCCGGTCGTCGTAACTTTATTTAGGTCAGAAATTTAAAACAGTAATTTTATTGACTATTCTTAGAGGAAAAATTGCGCTTAACAAGACGGTGACATTAAAAAAAACTGTAAAACACAGGAGGCTTCATTGTTGAAGACAATGGTTTTTAGAGAAAATTTTCATTTTTGATGTTTTCTGACATTTTAACGAAAACGCATGCATTGGTCAAAAGAAAGTCAAGATATAAAAAATGAAAATATTATCAATACGCGTCGTTTGAGACCTACAGTGACCTTTTATCTTTGACAGTTCAATTGTTACAAACAAATTAATGGTTCTAAATTAACAGTTCTTTTCTGTTCAACAAAAGATCATACGGATATTTGATTGCGGTCAAAATGTTGTATTTTGCGCATAGAATTTACAGTTTTTTTATGTCAATATCTCGCGTATCTTGCAATTGTTTAAACAAATAAGCTAATGTGTTTATCAAGGAATTGAGACTTTCAATGGTATTTTTGCACTCTCAACCCCTGGGTAATCAATAAATATTAATAAAAACTACAATTTCTGTGTGGTCTTACCCCTTTTTTTACCACCCCCACCCCGCCAACGTTTAAAAAAAATTATACGTCGTATTGAAATGCAATGGACGGCAAATGAAAGATAATATAAAGAGGAAAATTATGAGTCTACATAGACCCCGCCGTTAACTAGAACAGGAGATATAGACCATTTTGCGTTTACGACTGTCAATCGTTTATTAATTAATTTTTGAAATCAAATCTTGTGACAACATAAAGTAAGTATATTACACTAACTAGTTTTCATTTGTCACGAAAATCCATTGGTTTTTTCATACATTTTCTGTTTTTATAACAATTAACATATGAACGCCGTATAAAGTTTTTTAGTGTTTACGCTCCCAGTGATGACTTTGTATATTTTCTTCTTCTTCTTCTTTAGCGTTACAACCCTTGGTGGGTTCCTATCATCTGCCTTTCTTCTCCAATTCCTTACTCTCATAACTTCCTGATCCTCTCTAACATCATCTAACCACCTTTTCCTAGGTATTCCTTTTACTCTTCTTCCTGGGGGTTTTCAATCCATCACTTTTCTTGCCCACCTTTCCTCTCTCATTCTCTCCACATGTCTTAACCATCGTATTCGCTGTGCTTTAACAGTACTGTATCTGCCCCGTCTATCAGCCTATCAAGTTTATGGTTCATCCTGATTCTCCATCCGTCTTCTTCCCGTACCAGGCCAAATATTTTCCTTAATATTTTCCTCACGAATATTCTTTTGTAGATATAAAATTCAAAGCGCGCTCCGCGTTAAATGCACTGTAATAAGTTTAAAGTGGTTTAAAGAGTCGTTTAAAGGTATTTTTATTTCATTCCTAAAATAAGATAAACGGCTTAAATTTTTTTAAATCATTATTTTTTAATAACTCAGAAAGTACTTTAAATATTATTTTCAATTTGGGTATGTATTAATAGCATATAAAACCGCATATTTTAATTAGAAAAGTTGTTTTGTCGCTCCACCAGTGGCGTGGCTGCGAACATGTCCTCTGATATTTTTTACCAAAAAAGTGATACGCCACTGACATTCTTCATGTGGATATTTTTCCTGAGTAGCATGATCAATTCTACATGAAAACGGCCTCTTGCATTTTTTTCGTCAGAGATACAACTCTTGATTGAAACAATTTAATTCAAACTGAAACAAATTACACAAGCCACTCGGAGCGTAAACAATAATAAACTTTGTACAGCGTTCATAAATTAATTGTTATAAAAACAAAAAATGTATGCAAAAACCAACGGATTTTTGTGACAATTGAAAACTAGTTAGTTTAATATTGTTATGTATTACACCCCCTTGGAACTGGAGATTGATACGCCTATGCCTACTAATAGTGACTGGAAACTTGTAGAAAGAGATAGTTTTCTAGACTGTGGAGAGGATTCTTGATTGTTTCTGGATGAATCTAGAAGCTATTTTAGAGTATATAAGGCGCGATTACCGGCGCAGAGAGAGAAGTTTACTAAAGTGAAGTTTTAGGAAAGTGACGTTCGGTAACGAAAGTGAGGTTAAATATCAAGTAAACAAAGTGTAAAGGTTATTTTGAAGTATTGTTTGTATAGTCAGTAAATTATTAAATAAAGTGTTAGTGTTTAACTCTGGTTAAAATTATTTAGAACCCACGGATTCATACAGAGTGTTTTCTAAAAGTTGGAAATACGCTACAATATATTAAGTTTATGTTGGCACAGGATTTTTTTCAAAAAATTAATTAATAAGCAATTGACAGTTCATAAACGCCAAATGGTCTATATCTCCGGTTCAATATTGAGGTCTATCTAGGCTGAAAATTTTCCTTTCTTTATTATCTTTCATTTACCGACAATTGCATTTCGATACCACGTTCCTGAGCCGAGATATTTCAATTGTTTACTAAGGAGTTTTTTTCTAGAACGTTGACGGAGGGGGAGGGGGGGATAAAAAAATAAAAAAGGTACAAGACTACACAGAAATGGTAGTTTTTATACATATTTATCGATTGTCATGGGTGGAAAGTGCAAGAAATGGCACAGAAGGTCGCAAATCCCCGATAAACAAATTAGCTTATTTGTTTAAATAACTGAAAGATACGCTAGATATCGATACAAGAAATAGGGTAAATTCTATGAACAAAATGCAATATTTTGACAACAATAAAATATCCTTATGACCTTTTGTTGGACGAAAAAAATTGTTAATTTAGAACCCTTAATTTGTTTATATCAATTGAACAGTCAAAGATGGAAGGTCTCATACAACGTGCATTAAAAATATTTTTATTTTTTATATCTTGACTTTTTTGTCGTTAAAAGGTCAAGAAACATAAAAAAATGAGAATTTTCGCTAAAAACCATTGTTTTTAACAATAAAGTTATACATTTTTTAATGTCATCATTGTGTTCAGCGCAATTTTTCCTATAGGAATACTGAATAAAATTGCTGTTTTAAATGACAGAAACCGATGAGTTTGACTTTACGTTATTAAACTTAAACTTTATCAGTTCATACTAGTTGCATGTCAGTTTCAAGTGATATCAGTTTGTATAAGTTGGAGAAGTTTTCTTTTCCATCAACCCGTAAGAACTTAATTAAAATCGGAGTTTGACAGGGTAATGATAGTGATCTCTGTTCCAGATCCTTGTTTCAGTTGTATGTCAGCTTTAAGGCTAGTGGCAATGATCTATCGAATGCTAGAGGTGTTTTAAAACCTCCTGAGCTGTGACCTTCATATGCGCAGAGACATAATCCCTCCTGTTGACTCAGTTACACTTCTTAAAAATATTATATTTATTGTTTACAATTTATTCCGACCTCTTGTTTATGTATACAGCAAGGCAGCCTCCAGTGTCTTCAAAAACATACTTATAACTTTGCCTTTTGCGCATTTCGCGGCTCATGAGATTCTGAAACACCTCTACCTACGTCCACTCTCTCAAGTACCATTTGTAACAACAGATGAGTGACATGCAACACTTTTTTAATTATCATCTTCCTCACCACTTGGACTCAGACACTAAACAGCTATATCTGATATTTCTGTTGTATCTTCAAATCTCCCCAACTCACTCATTGAAAGTGGATAGAGGAAATTTTCATGAGCACACACAGCTTTATCATATTTGTTTCTTTACTTTAACTCGACGCAGAGAGCTTGCAAAATACCACCTTTCTTAAGAACTGTGATCTACATTAAAAAAAAAAATCGCTATTACTTTCTAAAACGAGGGTAAATGTGTATCAGATTATTCTAAATATTTTTGAACTAGCCGGTTACCTACCATCGTAGACAAAGCAAGTAAAAGTAATATTAATATATCTATATTTGTGAAAATACATATGTACAGAAAACTCATGTATGCGTAAAAAGCGTTTTAAATTGTGCATGTATAACCATCGTGCGACGTTCTGAATTCATGTCATAAGTACATCCTCAAAATATCTTTATTTAATTATCGAATGTCAATGGACGACAAAAACAGTAATACATGGCCATCATAGTCATAAAATGTGAGATTCTTTATCTCCACAAATCCCATAATACATCGAGCACATCATTCTAAACAATTGATATCATGAAACGGTGGTAAACATTACGTCCAGACATTGCCACTTTTATTAGAGCTCAGAGATGTAGCGGCCACGTGTCAGTGCGATTGCGGTAGTTGTACATATTATACATAAATGTCACTTACATGTCTTCGTAGGGGTGACCCGTAATAGGGTATTTAAACGCCGCCTTAGGGTAATTGCTATTAATAGTGCGTGCGTTGGACAGCTTGGGTGCCTTTGCATGTTATGGACACGATAATGAGACACAAGACTCTTCAAAGCAAGCCATTTTATTATGCATCGTCGAATTCACAAGGCCCGAACGGGCCCGGATTTGCTTTACTACTTATCTGATCTATTCTATTTCATGTTTTGTTCTTACAACAAGTTCAAACGTAATAAATCTGTTTGTGCTTCTAAAATTGTCTCTGTAAAAACGGAAATCGATCTCTTATATGTAAAAATCTTCATGTCAAATAGTGCTATCATTGTATCTATTAGGCCATATCTGTCGTAGAGAGCGATCTCCAGAGGCGTATGAACTATTATTTTTATATAAAATATATGTTTTATGTATTAAAAGCAACATTAAATTCCTCGTGCTAAAGCGCTCTGGATAATCAAATAATAAATTGTCAATTTATACTCTTTACATGAGAATAAGAATAGAGGTGTTTTAAAACCTCATGAGCTGTGACCTTCATATGCGCAGAGAGATAATACCTCCTGTTGACTCAGTTACACTTCTTAAAAATATTATATTTATTGTTTACAATTTATTCCGAACTCTTGTTTATGTATACAGCAAGGCAGCCTCCAGTGTCTTCAAAAACATACTTATAACTCAGAATAAACTTTGCCTTTTGCGCATTTCGCGGCTCATGAGATTCTGAAACACCTCTAAATATATTGCTAATTTTAGTAGAATATAGGTACAATTTGATAATATAATGGGAATATAAAACATACTAGAGAGATAACTTAATTAGGGAGATAGAATATACTAAAATAAAACTACATACTTATTTTATTAATTCTTATGTTGCAAAGAAAATTACGTAAGCACAAGATGTGTTTGTTTGTGAGATTTCTTACAACTCTAAGATGGATAGGACATTTTTAATTCTAATTTACTGTTAAATTTAGGTACAATATATAAATATAGTAAAATAAAAGACACATATTTTTTGCATTATTTTATATGTTGCAAAGAAAATTACCTAAGCACTAGATGTCCTTGTTTGTAAAGATTCTTGCAACTTTCCAAGAGGGATAGGACTGTTCTAATTGTAAGAGATGTTCACGCATGTATATACACACACACATTCACATACACACACGTATACTCTTATATACATATAAATGCTTATTTAATCTTATCTGAGTATATAACAATATCTTATTCATATTAAAAGTTAAATCAAATTACGGCAAGGTACTAAGACTAACAGCAAAGAGAAAAAAGAGAGAAGAAAAGAGAAAATATAAGAAAGGACCAAAAAGCAAAATTACGCTTTTTATGGAATATGAAATATTTACTAGAAAATATTGATAATATAGAAAACATTAGTATACTAAACGTCATGGATATATACATTCATATATATAGGTAAGTGTAGATTGATGATGTTACTTGATGTTGTCAATTATATGTTTATTTTTTATAACATATATTTTAATTCTTTTTTTAAATGTATTGATATTTTCAATTTTTTTAGGTTGACAGGTAGTACATTATAAAATATAGGGCCAAAGTAAAATATGAAATGTTGCTTATGGGTTTTTCCTAAATATTGGGACCTTTAATGATGCATTATCGAGAGTTTTTGTTTCATAACAATTTTCTAAGGAATCACGAGATTTAAACGTAATTGCTTGATAATCGGTAATAATTTATCAATAATATCAATATTTCTTTGGTATTTCCACCAGTCCAAGGGTTTTGTGTTTTTAGAATTTCTTCGTGAAACATAATATCGGCAAAAGGCTCAGATTTTGCCAGAAATTTAATAATCAGTGGTAGTAAACCACTTTCGGGACATAATTCATTACGATTCTTTTCGCTTTCTGTTAATTTATGCTTTGTTTTCGTAGGGTTTAGAATGAAGGCTAGCAAATGGTATGAGGTGATACACTGGTCGTATCGATATCTAAATATTTGCATTTGCATTAAGGTAATTTCAGTTTCGTCAAAATGAGATTCGATTACCTTAAATTGTTCTACGACGTCTGATGAAATTGCATCGTTTCTTTGAAGCCTATCAAGTGCAACATATATAGGTTTTAGTAGTGACAAGTAATCTTCAACAGTTCTTTTTAAACAAATGTTTGAAATTTTCTGTCTTACTATGTTGTCAATTTCATTTTTATGTTCCTCGCTAATTTTAAAAAGTGTGGGCCACGATTTAACGAAATCCTCTAAGCAGTCGGCAAGTGAGTTCCATCTTACGTCAGAAGGTAAAGTAAGTTTTTTTCCTCCTTCTTTTGCGTATGTCGCAGAGGCAAAATTATTGTTTCGGAAATATTTCACAACGAACCTAACGTATTCCTTAATGTCACTAATTTCCAAATCCTTACATAACAAGTTTAAAATGTGTGGAGCAGAACCGTAAGTAATAACATTTGGTTCTGTTGACTCTTTAATTTGGTTTCTCATAGCATTCATATTGGCAGCATTATCCATCACAAAACTGCTTACTGTACAGGTATAGTCAGTATTTAGAGTTTTAATTCAATTTATTGCAAGTCGTGTTAAATATACAGACGTATGTGGATTTCCAGATGTATCAATTGTGTCTACTAAAACTAAGACCCATTTTCCGTAGTTACAGTTGCACATATTATTGTTTCATTGTGTATGTTGGACCATCTATCCAATGACAGACCAACCTTACTTCCTGATAAATCTTTAAAACATTTACATTTTTCCTCGTTATATACTTCATCGAGCAGTCTGTTGGACACATCATGTCGAGATGGTGGTACATATCCAGGTCGTAAAAGCATTATTGCCTTTTTTACTTCAGGTTGTTCATTACACATGAAACTGCTACTTGTCGCATAAAGAGCTCTAGCAATTTGTTTATCTATTTCTTCTTTATTAGACTTAGTCGTACGTACAACAGAAGATGACAAAGATCCAGAACTGGAGTTAGGCACTACTTTTCCTTTTTTTACTTAATGGCGTAGAAGATAAGAGCGGCTGCGAGGCACTATCTTCCTCTGGATCTTGTTATAATGTGTTCAATTGTACCTGCAATAAAAAGCCAGATTGTTATGTTGTTCATTTTTAAATCCAGCTACGTACAGAGAGGTATAGATACTATACTTTAAAATTAGGAGTGATTGAAAAAGTCACATTTGTCCATGGAAAGTTACTAGAAATCTAGAAAATGCACTAGATCATTTTAAAAATTTGAACCTAGTTCGCCTCCTGGCATAATTGGCCTTAGTTGCAGAAATAGACCGACGTTAAATATGTAAATTTAAAAAAAGGTTCTCTTAATATTTTGTCTTACTAAGAAGTTATAAATATAAGTAAAATAACAATATACTTACATTGGACACTGTTCCTGAAGTAAAGGGACCTTCTACACTTTCTACATTACGTGAAGCACATTTTTTCCAGTGGACTTTCAGTCCGTCCACAAGCCCTTGCATTTCTACTTTACACTTTTTACATGTACTTCTACTACCACTTTTTCCATCAAGCTTACTTGACTTTTCAATAAAACATTGCCAAATAGGACTTTCTTTCCTTCCACTTCTATTAGAGGACATGTTAAAACATCATTTAATATTTAAATGATATAAAAAATCATGTTTTTTTATATTTTTTTTAAATCGTGATTTTTTAATTTTTTTTTTAAATCATGGTTTTTATCAGCCCTGCATACTCGCCACTGTTGCTTAGGGAATGTTATGATTGTCTATCCCTTTTATGGCTATATAATATGATTATGTTAGGATAAGATAGGCACTGAAGAGATCCTGTTATGTATTGTTCTATATTCTGCTATCTATTTTATTTTTTATATACGTTCGAAATTACTTTTTGAAAGTAAATTGAAATGATTTTATTGAGCGCCAAACAGTTTCTCAAAAGCTGTTAATATTATAGACTATAGAACACCATTAGCATGACTATCTACAATCTATAGAATGACTCTTACTCAAGGTCCAACGAAGTCGGTTCAATAAATGCTCATCGATCAAGATAACAATCTAAATAAATCAAACTCAGTATTTGAACGAACAAAGTATTAATTTATTAACAAATTTGAACTTGGAATGTAATTAACAAATTTAAATAACAAAATCTAACTTAACTAAAATGATAAATATGGCCTTTATTTAAAATAAATATGTACCATGGATTTCTGATATAGTAAAGCTTTACCTTGTCTTTCTTTCGACTCGAGTAATGTTATATTATAACCTCTAACTGGTTATTATGATCCTTGAAATATTATGTCACTTGACTGACTTTTTAACCTCTCAAGGCTTCTTCTTCTTCTTCTTTACTGGATTGACGTTTGTTTCTAACCTCCAATTTATTTTCGAGATTTCCTTGAAATATTTCTATCACTTGCTTGACGTTTGAAATTTCTTCACCATATAAATTTGCTAACTGGATTAACAAATACTTCCCTCTTCTAAATCTGCTTTCCGGATAATCTACTTCGTAATACTTTCAAAGTATACTCACTTCTTATATTTAATCAACTTTTACAATTTATTCTTGATATCATTATATCTGGATTGTAATTTTCTAACCTTTAAATTATTCACCACTTTTCTTCTCTTTTCAATTTATTAATTATTCGAGGATGAATATTTCTCGCAGCTCGCTGTTCAGCGGTGTCTGATCAACTGATTTGTTATTTTTAGTCGTTTCAATGGGTTAATTTCCAATATTTCAATTGTTTTTTTCTATTTTGATCTAATATTTCAAAATTTAATTTTAATTTAAAATTTAAACTATTCAATTTTGTTTGTTCTTTACCTTAATTGAATACTGTTTTTAATTCTTTAATTTTCCTGATAAGTTTCTTATTCTACTTTCCAGGATTAAGTGAATAATTGTAATTACTCGAAATATATTGACATCATACATATACTTTCTTAAAATCTACTTATAACTACAATTAACAATTCCAATCTCAAATAAATACTAATTCATACATTTAGATGAATAGCAATGATAAACACAAAATGCTAGTAGCTAAAAACGTACTGCAGTTTTTCATACTGACAGAATACTGATATAATAAACTAAAACAAGAAATTGTTACGCCATCAAACATTTAACATCATACTATTAGTCCTTTCTTTCTGCATGATGTGAAATATCATTCACAAAACACCTTTCTGCAATGATATTTGAAATATCTGAAAACTTAAAATGTCATTCAGTGTTTTGTAATATGTGGACTATTTCTAAAATAATCACGCTGCACTGCAACTACTGTTAATAGTCTTTCATTCAATATTCATTTTGTGTGGATTTACAGTGTTTCTACACAAAATATGATTTTCAGCCCTAAGTTTTGACATGCATGTCAGATTTTATAAAATTTACTTTTTTGTTTTCCAATTTCATTCTAAATCATTTTAAATGAGATTGTGATTCTCTATAGGTTCATGTTTTATTATATACTATTTAGAATAACCTTGTTAAACTAAAATAACTTCATTTTATGTTTATTTAAATATTTTGTTCGTGTTCAATATCAAGTTTCATTCTCTGCATCCTACTCGCTGAGAATAAGTGAACTTGAATCAATTAAATAAACCACAGATACTCCTGCTTCTGTATGATCCGTTAAAGTAAAACTGTTATGGTTATTTTCTAAAATACATACAAATTTGTGAATTTTATTTATGATTTCAAACACGATACTTGGGTATTGTTCCACAGTGTGGATACACAGCAGTATATATACTTGTTCTTTGATCGGAGGTTCATTTTAATAACTTTACGAAATTTTGCTTCTCTTGAAGCTTATCATCCAATGAAAATTTTGTATTGTCATCTAGTAAGCTGTGAAACTTTTATACGAACCATTTTTTTCCGAAATATGTAGTTTTCGAGGTAATCGACCATTTGCAGACTTGAAGAACACTATAGTAAGGGAGCCTCATCGCGGCATGGAGATTTCGATTATTTTTCAATAGTTTATTACTCCCCGAAGAAAAAGTTCTCCTACTACTGACATACCTGACGTCTCTAAATTGGTGAATTCGTTTATCGAACATTAGTCTAATGCATTTAGACATAAAACACTATAAAGTTTTTGAAAAAATGCACGAATCGAGATTTTTATTCAGAATGGAAGGAGGACATGGTTAGAATTTAACGTCAAAAAATTGGTACTGTACCTGCTGGCTTCCGGTCGCCATCTTGGAGAACGCGAATGACATTGTATCTCCGTTCCTGTTCGTTTTTTCGGAAAATTTATAAGAACTGAAGTTGTAGAAAATCATTTTATCTTCCATATTTGATTTAACTTTTTTTGTAGACAACTTTAGTTCTCATAAATTTCCCGAAAAAACGAAGAGGAACGAAGATACAACGTGATTCGCGTTCTCCAAAATGGCGACCGGAGCCAGCAAGTATAGTCCCATCTTTTTGGTTTTTGACTCTACCCATGTCCCCATTCCGCTTTGGGCAAGAATCTCGATATGTGCATTTTTTCAAACACTAAATTTTAAATACATTAGACTACACGTAGAAATAAACAAGCTAACCGTTATACTCTTCGCAGATATACTGCATTTTTTATATAATTGTTGCACATTCTATAGGATACTTTTCGCAGTTTCTTTGTAAATAATATTAGTTTTAGATGTTTTTACTTTAATTACAAAACATGAAAAAAGTTATTGTATTTAAAAAAATGGATAACTTTTTTATTTATTGATCGATGTTGTTCAGTAGGATTCTTCCTCTAACTAATACTAACTTACTGTCCAAATTTCAATACAATCGGACTTTTCATTCTAAAGTTATCGTGCTTACAAGAAACTTGACGGACAGACAGACAGACAGACAGACAGACAAGCGGACAGACGTGCGGACAGACAGATGGACATACAGACAGACAGACAGACAGACGCACGGACGGACGGGCAGACGGACGGACGGACATTCGGGCATACAGATTTTCAGCGGATAGGACGACAAATGAGGAAATTATTTTTCACATCCTGTATATATCAGTTAAAATTAGCAAACAGGCACAATATATAATGGGTGAATTAAATAAAAAAAATCAAAAGTGAAAGAATTATAACCCATTTTGAAATTCAACCTAAAAAGTTGAAAAACATGGAATTCTCAAACGTTCGTAACAAAATTAATATTTCGAGTGAAAGTTCGTTCTATATCTCTATCGAAAGAGGAAGATCGGCGATGTATTCACATCGCAAATTGCAGGGTCAAAATCGAAAATTCAGCTCAACATGAAGGGAAAAAAAATGGGTAATTTTCACTCCCTTCGCGACTCTTTGGGACTTTGCTGCAAGTAAAAAAAAATTATTTTGATTAGAACTAAACACTTTTCATGAATTTAGCCATGCCACGATTACACGAAATCTTAGTTCAGGGCTACCCTACTAATAATATTAGATCTCACATATTAACTTTCATCAAGCGGCCCATGGATATTACAGCAAGGTTATAAACATTTTAATTAAACGAGTTTTCGGTCTAGTTAGTGTAAAAACACCAATATCATATCTTTTATAAGGCACCAAACAAAGGCAATGTGTGCCATACGAGTACATGAGCATAATAGGCCAGGGTGGGCAAATTCCGGCAATCCGCCTGGATATGTTATACAATTTTAGTATCGTTAATTCTTCGAATCCGTCGAACTGGAAAATTGAATGAAAATACAAAGGATGCCACTTCGAAGGGTTGGCAGCCCCATCCATGCTCCTAATTGGTGATAAATCGACGAATCTGCGTATGTAAATCGCCGGAGGCCATAAATTTTCGAGCAAGTCAGCACATAAGGTTCTTAACGTTGGTAACTTGATAATGTGCGCCAGTTAGAAAAAAGGTGACAATGGGTTTATTGTCGTTAAAGATGAATTAAAAGTTTAATATGCATAACCCTTTATTTGAGTGTCGTCGAATGAAAATTAAAAATTGTACTGCTTAATATGAAGGATGGTTATGTGTGTCTACCAGTTTTTATTTGCGCTATTAAGCACGGATAAAAGTTAACATTTAGTTAATTGCCGTTTAATGGAAATTAAAGTTATTGGATTGCTAGAGATATATTAAAATGGGTTTTTGAATTACAACGTCTAGTGGAGATTTTAAATACATATTTCACCAAAATTATGTATATTTGCCAATTAATATTAGTGGTCTTATGAATTGCCAAATTATTATTCTTTGTCGATGCTTAAATTCGTCGACAAATGCAAATACTATTGATATAGTTTATAAAGTTCTAAACAATGTGTAGCCAATCAAGTAATACAATTAAAAAACCGCTGCCTAAGGAATCACTACTTCCACAACCAGATTCTTCATCCAAGTCACTTTAAAGGAAACATCTTGACTATATTTGCACTCTAGTATGTGGAAATTATTGGTCATAGAATTTTAATAATATTTGGGGCAGATGTCATAGAAAAGTTTGAGGAGTTGGTTTCTACCATATACGTTAAAAATGAAGTTTCTAGTTTACCCTACTTATTTTCCACTTTTCACAACCTACCACCTCCCACCCCTTCAATGGACTCATCTCAATCAGATGTCACTACAATACATACGTGTACTAACTTTTAAGTGAATATCTCAATTTGATGTTATCAATCCCATTAATAATGAAGCGGAGGTGGTGGACTTTGAAAAATATTAGAAAGAAATCTGAGGCCTTGGTTTCTAGCATATACCTACACCGAATCCCAAATTTCTGTACTCTTACCAGCTTGATTTACTTATTTTCCCCTAGTTACTCCTATTAACCCCAACCCTTCTACGGATTCATCCCAAAATATGATCTAGTTCCAGATGTCGTTATTATACATACGTCTACCAAATTACAAGTGAATATCTCAACTTTATTTTATCAACCCATTTAATTATGCAGTAAGTGTACTGGAAGGGTTGAAAAATATTATTAAAAAATCTGTGGCTTTGGCTTCTAGAACATACACCGAATTGCAAATTGCAGTATTGTTACCAGCTTGCTTTACTTATTTTTCCCTATTTATCTCTACTTACCCCCACTCCTTCAACGCAATCATGTCAAAATATAATCTAGTTTCAGATATAGTTATAATACATAAATGTACCAAATTTCAAGTGAAAATTTAAATTTAAGTTTATCAACTCTTTTAATAAGGGGGTGGGAGGATGGAAAATACTAATAAAAAAACCTGAGACCTTCGCTTCTAGTATATACACCAAATCCCAAATGTCTGTACTTTTACCAGCTGGCATTACTTATTTTCCCTTATATCCCCTATTTAACCCCCAACCCTTCAACGGAATCATCTCAAAATATAATCTAGTTCCAGATGTCGTTGTAATACATACGCGTACTAAATTTCATGGGAATATCTCAATTTTATTTTATCAACCCCTTGAATAATGGAGTAGGAGTGGTGGGGGACTGAGATATGTTATTAAAAAATCTGAGGCCTTGGCTTCTAGTACATACACCAATTTTCAAGTTTCTGTACTCATACCAGTTTTACTTATGTCCCCCTATTTACCCCTAAATAACCCCCAACCCTGCAACGGAATCATCTCAAAGTATAATCTAGTTCCAGATGTCGTTATAGTTCATACGTGTACCAACTTTCAAATGAATATCTCAATTTTATTTTATCAACCCTTTTAATAATGAAGTAGGGGTGGTGGGGGGTTGAAAAATATTATAAATAATCTGAGACCTTGGCTTCTAGTACATACACCGAATTTCAAGTTTCTGTAGTCTTACCAGCTTGTTTACTAATTTTCCCCTATTTACCCCTATTTAACCCCCAACCCTTCAACGGAATCATCTCAAAATACGATCTAGTTCCAGATGTCGTTATAATACATATGCGTACTAAATTTCATGTGAATATCTCAATTCTATTTTATCAACCCCTTGAATAATGGAGTAAGGGTGATGGGGGTTGAAAAATATTACAAAAAAATCTGACGCTTTGGCTTCTAGTACTTACACCGAATTTCAAGTTTCTTTAGTCTTACCAGCTTGCTTTACTTATTTTCCACTATTTACCCCTATTTAACCCCCAACCCTTCAACGGAATCATCTCAAATTATAATCTAGTTCCAGATGTCGTTATAATACATACGTGTACCAAATTTCAAATGAATATCTCAATTTATTATCCCTTTTCATATTGGTGGGGGTTGAAAAATATTACAAAAAAATCTGACGCTTTGGCTTCTAGTACTTACACCGAATTTCAAGTTTCTTTAGTCTTACCAGCTTGCTTTACTTATATTCCCCTATTTACCCCAAATTAACCTCCAACCCTTCAACGGAATCATCTCAAAATATAATCTAATTCCAGACGTCGTTATAATACATACGTATTGAAACATTCTTTATAGGATTTTGCAAACAGCAGAAAAGATAACTATCTATAAAAGAAAAACTTTGTGTAGAAATATTAATGAAATCTTTGCATTCTTTCGATAACCTGAATTCTGGTTATGCTAGCAAATTAAAATCCTAAAATGAATTTGTCTAATTTCTTATTTGACAATTCTCATTCTAACACTAGCATCCACACAGTCCCCTACGGCCATGCAGATTAAACTAGTATCCACATAACCCCCTACGATTATGAAGATTCAGTTAAAAATGAGAACAAAGACCTAAAATGAATTTATTTATCTACTTTGTCTTAAAAAATGTTTCATTCCAATGGATTACATTTTCATGAAATCTATCATTCTGTTTCCTGGAAATGCTTAGCCTTTGAAACGTTTTTCGCCCTTATTCTGGAGCTCATCAGAAAGACATAAAGCCATTCATAACGATGTTTCATGCAAAACAAAGACAATTTCTTTGAATAAGTGTGAAATGATTATATTTGACATTGATATAATTCATTTTTAAACATGCATAGAGTATATAGGCTCCAATACTAGTTAGCTAATAGATAGGTGAGGTTGTTTTTATCAGTCAATGTCAAATATAATCATTTCACACTTATTCAAAGAAATTGTCTTTGTTTTGCATGAAACATCGTTATGAATGGCTTTATGTCTTTCTGATGAGCTCCAGAATAAGGGCGAAAAACGTTTCAAAGGCTAAGCATTTCCAGGAAACAGAATGATAGATTTCATGAAAATGTAATCCATTGGAATGAAACATTTTTTAAGACAAAGTAGATAAATAAATTCATTTTAGGTCTTTGTTCTCATTTTTAACTGAATCTTCATAATCGTAGGGGGTTATGTGGATACTAGTTTAATCTGCATGGCCGTAGGGGACTGTGTGGATGCTAGTGTTAGAATGAGAATTGTCAAATAAGAAATTAGACAAATTCATTTTAGGATTTTAATTTGCTAGCATAACCAGAATTCAGGTTATCGAAAGAATGCAAAGATTTCATTAATATTTCTACACAAAGTTTTTCTTTTATAGATAGTTATCTTTTCTGCTGTTTGCAAAATCCTATAAAGAATGTTTCAATACAATTATAAGCAAACAAATAATAATTCATTTTTAAACATGCATAGAGTATATAGGCTCCAATACTAGTTAGCTAATAGATAGGTGAGGTTGTTTTTATCAGTCAATGTCAAATATAATCATTTCACACTTATTCAAAGAAATTGTCTTTGTTTTGCATGAAACATCGTTATGAATGGCTTTATGTCTTTCTGATGAGCTCCAGAATAAGGGCGAAAAACGTTTCAAAGGCTAAGCATTTCCAGGAAACAGAATGATAGATTTCATGAAAATGTAATCCATTGGAATGAAACATTTTTTAAGACAAAGTAGATAAATAAATTCATTTTAGGTCTTTGTTCTCATTTTTAACTGAATCTTCATAATCGTAGGGGGTTATGTGGATACTAGTTTAATCTGCATGGCCGTAGGGGACTGTGTGGATGCTAGTGTTAGAATGAGAATTGTCAAATAAGAAATTAGACAAATTCATTTTAGGATTTTAATTTGCTAGCATAACCAGAATTCAGGTTATCGAAAGAATGCAAAGATTTCATTAATATTTCTACACAAAGTTTTTCTTTTATAGATAGTTATCTTTTCTGCTGTTTGCAAAATCCTATAAAGAATGTTTCAATACAATTATAAGCAAACAAATAATAATTCATTTTTAAACATGCATAGAGTATATAGGCTCCAATACTAGTTAGCTAATAGATAGGTGAGGTTGTTTTTATCAGTCAATGTCAAATATAATCATTTCACACTTATTCAAAGAAATTGTCTTTGTTTTGCATGAAACATCGTTATGAATGGCTTTATGTCTTTCTGATGAGCTCCAGAATAAGGGCGAAAAACGTTTCAAAGGCTAAGCATTTCCAGGAAACAGAATGATAGATTTCATGAAAATGTAATCCATTGGAATGAAACATTTTTTAAGACAAAGTAGATAAATAAATTCATTTTAGGTCTTTGTTCTCATTTTTAACTGAATCTTCATAATCGTAGGGGGTTATGTGGATACTAGTTTAATCTGCATGGCCGTAGGGGACTGTGTGGATGCTAGTGTTAGAATGAGAATTGTCAAATAAGAAATTAGACAAATTCATTTTAGGATTTTAATTTGCTAGCATAACCAGAATTCAGGTTATCGAAAGAATGCAAAGATTTCATTAATATTTCTACACAAAGTTTTTCTTTTATAGATAGTTATCTTTTCTGCTGTTTGCAAAATCCTATAAAGAATGTTTCAATACAATTATAAGCAAACAAATAATAATTCATTTTTAAACATGCATAGAGTATATAGGCTCCAATACTAGTTAGCTAATAGATAGGTGAGGTTGTTTTTATCAGTCAATGTCAAATATAATCATTTCACACTTATTCAAAGAAATTGTCTTTGTTTTGCATGAAACATCGTTATGAATGGCTTTATGTCTTTCTGATGAGCTCCAGAATAAGGGCGAAAAACGTTTCAAAGGCTAAGCATTTCCAGGAAACAGAATGATAGATTTCATGAAAATGTAATCCATTGGAATGAAACATTTTTTAAGACAAAGTAGATAAATAAATTCATTTTAGGTCTTTGTTCTCATTTTTAACTGAATCTTCATAATCGTAGGGGGTTATGTGGATACTAGTTTAATCTGCATGGCCGTAGGGGACTGTGTGGATGCTAGTGTTAGAATGAGAATTGTCAAATAAGAAATTAGACAAATTCATTTTAGGATTTTAATTTGCTAGCATAACCAGAATTCAGGTTATCGAAAGAATGCAAAGATTTCATTAATATTTCTACACAAAGTTTTTCTTTTATAGATAGTTATCTTTTCTGCTGTTTGCAAAATCCTATAAAGAATGTTTCAATACAATTATAAGCAAACAAATAATAATTCATTTTTAAACATGCATAGAGTATATAGGCTCCAATACTAGTTAGCTAATAGATAGGTGAGGTTGTTTTTATCAGTCAATGTCAAATATAATCATTTCACACTTATTCAAAGAAATTGTCTTTGTTTTGCATGAAACATCGTTATGAATGGCTTTATGTCTTTCTGATGAGCTCCAGAATAAGGGCGAAAAACGTTTCAAAGGCTAAGCATTTCCAGGAAACAGAATGATAGATTTCATGAAAATGTAATCCATTGGAATGAAACATTTTTTAAGACAAAGTAGATAAATAAATTCATTTTAGGTCTTTGTTCTCATTTTTAACTGAATCTTCATAATCGTAGGGGGTTATGTGGATACTAGTTTAATCTGCATGGCCGTAGGGGACTGTGTGGATGCTAGTGTTAGAATGAGAATTGTCAAATAAGAAATTAGACAAATTCATTTTAGGATTTTAATTTGCTAGCATAACCAGAATTCAGGTTATCGAAAGAATGCAAAGATTTCATTAATATTTCTACACAAAGTTTTTCTTTTATAGATAGTTATCTTTTCTGCTGTTTGCAAAATCCTATAAAGAATGTTTCAATACAATTATAAGCAAACAAATAATAATTCATTTTTAAACATGCATAGAGTATATAGGCTCCAATACTAGTTAGCTAATAGATAGGTGAGGTTGTTTTTATCAGTCAATGTCAAATATAATCATTTCACACTTATTCAAAGAAATTGTCTTTGTTTTGCATGAAACATCGTTATGAATGGCTTTATGTCTTTCTGATGAGCTCCAGAATAAGGGCGAAAAACGTTTCAAAGGCTAAGCATTTCCAGGAAACAGAATGATAGATTTCATGAAAATGTAATCCATTGGAATGAAACATTTTTTAAGACAAAGTAGATAAATAAATTCATTTTAGGTCTTTGTTCTCATTTTTAACTGAATCTTCATAATCGTAGGGGGTTATGTGGATACTAGTTTAATCTGCATGGCCGTAGGGGACTGTGTGGATGCTAGTGTTAGAATGAGAATTGTCAAATAAGAAATTAGACAAATTCATTTTAGGATTTTAATTTGCTAGCATAACCAGAATTCAGGTTATCGAAAGAATGCAAAGATTTCATTAATATTTCTACACAAAGTTTTTCTTTTATAGATAGTTATCTTTTCTGCTGTTTGCAAAATCCTATAAAGAATGTTTCAATACAATTATAAGCAAACAAATAATAATTCATTTTTAAACATGCATAGAGTATATAGGCTCCAATACTAGTTAGCTAATAGATAGGTGAGGTTGTTTTTATCAGTCAATGTCAAATATAATCATTTCACACTTATTCAAAGAAATTGTCTTTGTTTTGCATGAAACATCGTTATGAATGGCTTTATGTCTTTCTGATGAGCTCCAGAATAAGGGCGAAAAACGTTTCAAAGGCTAAGCATTTCCAGGAAACAGAATGATAGATTTCATGAAAATGTAATCCATTGGAATGAAACATTTTTTAAGACAAAGTAGATAAATAAATTCATTTTAGGTCTTTGTTCTCATTTTTAACTGAATCTTCATAATCGTAGGGGGTTATGTGGATACTAGTTTAATCTGCATGGCCGTAGGGGACTGTGTGGATGCTAGTGTTAGAATGAGAATTGTCAAATAAGAAATTAGACAAATTCATTTTAGGATTTTAATTTGCTAGCATAACCAGAATTCAGGTTATCGAAAGAATGCAAAGATTTCATTAATATTTCTACACAAAGTTTTTCTTTTATAGATAGTTATCTTTTCTGCTGTTTGCAAAATCCTATAAAGAATGTTTCAATACAATTATAAGCAAACAAATAATAATTCATTTTTAAACATGCATAGAGTATATAGGCTCCAATACTAGTTAGCTAATAGATAGGTGAGGTTGTTTTTATCAGTCAATGTCAAATATAATCATTTCACACTTATTCAAAGAAATTGTCTTTGTTTTGCATGAAACATCGTTATGAATGGCTTTATGTCTTTCTGATGAGCTCCAGAATAAGGGCGAAAAACGTTTCAAAGGCTAAGCATTTCCAGGAAACAGAATGATAGATTTCATGAAAATGTAATCCATTGGAATGAAACATTTTTTAAGACAAAGTAGATAAATAAATTCATTTTAGGTCTTTGTTCTCATTTTTAACTGAATCTTCATAATCGTAGGGGGTTATGTGGATACTAGTTTAATCTGCATGGCCGTAGGGGACTGTGTGGATGCTAGTGTTAGAATGAGAATTGTCAAATAAGAAATTAGACAAATTCATTTTAGGATTTTAATTTGCTAGCATAACCAGAATTCAGGTTATCGAAAGAATGCAAAGATTTCATTAATATTTCTACACAAAGTTTTTCTTTTATAGATAGTTATCTTTTCTGCTGTTTGCAAAATCCTATAAAGAATGTTTCAATACAATTATAAGCAAACAAATAATAATTCATTTTTAAACATGCATAGAGTATATAGGCTCCAATACTAGTTAGCTAATAGATAGGTGAGGTTGTTTTTATCAGTCAATGTCAAATATAATCATTTCACACTTATTCAAAGAAATTGTCTTTGTTTTGCATGAAACATCGTTATGAATGGCTTTATGTCTTTCTGATGAGCTCCAGAATAAGGGCGAAAAACGTTTCAAAGGCTAAGCATTTCCAGGAAACAGAATGATAGATTTCATGAAAATGTAATCCATTGGAATGAAACATTTTTTAAGACAAAGTAGATAAATAAATTCATTTTAGGTCTTTGTTCTCATTTTTAACTGAATCTTCATAATCGTAGGGGGTTATGTGGATACTAGTTTAATCTGCATGGCCGTAGGGGACTGTGTGGATGCTAGTGTTAGAATGAGAATTGTCAAATAAGAAATTAGACAAATTCATTTTAGGATTTTAATTTGCTAGCATAACCAGAATTCAGGTTATCGAAAGAATGCAAAGATTTCATTAATATTTCTACACAAAGTTTTTCTTTTATAGATAGTTATCTTTTCTGCTGTTTGCAAAATCCTATAAAGAATGTTTCAATACAATTATAAGCAAACAAATAATAATTCATTTTTAAACATGCATAGAGTATATAGGCTCCAATACTAGTTAGCTAATAGATAGGTGAGGTTGTTTTTATCAGTCAATGTCAAATATAATCATTTCACACTTATTCAAAGAAATTGTCTTTGTTTTGCATGAAACATCGTTATGAATGGCTTTATGTCTTTCTGATGAGCTCCAGAATAAGGGCGAAAAACGTTTCAAAGGCTAAGCATTTCCAGGAAACAGAATGATAGATTTCATGAAAATGTAATCCATTGGAATGAAACATTTTTTAAGACAAAGTAGATAAATAAATTCATTTTAGGTCTTTGTTCTCATTTTTAACTGAATCTTCATAATCGTAGGGGGTTATGTGGATACTAGTTTAATCTGCATGGCCGTAGGGGACTGTGTGGATGCTAGTGTTAGAATGAGAATTGTCAAATAAGAAATTAGACAAATTCATTTTAGGATTTTAATTTGCTAGCATAACCAGAATTCAGGTTATCGAAAGAATGCAAAGATTTCATTAATATTTCTACACAAAGTTTTTCTTTTATAGATAGTTATCTTTTCTGCTGTTTGCAAAATCCTATAAAGAATGTTTCAATACAATTATAAGCAAACAAATAATAATTCATTTTTAAACATGCATAGAGTATATAGGCTCCAATACTAGTTAGCTAATAGATAGGTGAGGTTGTTTTTATCAGTCAATGTCAAATATAATCATTTCACACTTATTCAAAGAAATTGTCTTTGTTTTGCATGAAACATCGTTATGAATGGCTTTATGTCTTTCTGATGAGCTCCAGAATAAGGGCGAAAAACGTTTCAAAGGCTAAGCATTTCCAGGAAACAGAATGATAGATTTCATGAAAATGTAATCCATTGGAATGAAACATTTTTTAAGACAAAGTAGATAAATAAATTCATTTTAGGTCTTTGTTCTCATTTTTAACTGAATCTTCATAATCGTAGGGGGTTATGTGGATACTAGTTTAATCTGCATGGCCGTAGGGGACTGTGTGGATGCTAGTGTTAGAATGAGAATTGTCAAATAAGAAATTAGACAAATTCATTTTAGGATTTTAATTTGCTAGCATAACCAGAATTCAGGTTATCGAAAGAATGCAAAGATTTCATTAATATTTCTACACAAAGTTTTTCTTTTATAGATAGTTATCTTTTCTGCTGTTTGCAAAATCCTATAAAGAATGTTTCAATACAATTATAAGCAAACAAATAATAATTCATTTTTAAACATGCATAGAGTATATAGGCTCCAATACTAGTTAGCTAATAGATAGGTGAGGTTGTTTTTATCAGTCAATGTCAAATATAATCATTTCACACTTATTCAAAGAAATTGTCTTTGTTTTGCATGAAACATCGTTATGAATGGCTTTATGTCTTTCTGATGAGCTCCAGAATAAGGGCGAAAAACGTTTCAAAGGCTAAGCATTTCCAGGAAACAGAATGATAGATTTCATGAAAATGTAATCCATTGGAATGAAACATTTTTTAAGACAAAGTAGATAAATAAATTCATTTTAGGTCTTTGTTCTCATTTTTAACTGAATCTTCATAATCGTAGGGGGTTATGTGGATACTAGTTTAATCTGCATGGCCGTAGGGGACTGTGTGGATGCTAGTGTTAGAATGAGAATTGTCAAATAAGAAATTAGACAAATTCATTTTAGGATTTTAATTTGCTAGCATAACCAGAATTCAGGTTATCGAAAGAATGCAAAGATTTCATTAATATTTCTACACAAAGTTTTTCTTTTATAGATAGTTATCTTTTCTGCTGTTTGCAAAATCCTATAAAGAATGTTTCAATACAATTATAAGCAAACAAATAATAATTCATTTTTAAACATGCATAGAGTATATAGGCTCCAATACTAGTTAGCTAATAGATAGGTGAGGTTGTTTTTATCAGTCAATGTCAAATATAATCATTTCACACTTATTCAAAGAAATTGTCTTTGTTTTGCATGAAACATCGTTATGAATGGCTTTATGTCTTTCTGATGAGCTCCAGAATAAGGGCGAAAAACGTTTCAAAGGCTAAGCATTTCCAGGAAACAGAATGATAGATTTCATGAAAATGTAATCCATTGGAATGAAACATTTTTTAAGACAAAGTAGATAAATAAATTCATTTTAGGTCTTTGTTCTCATTTTTAACTGAATCTTCATAATCGTAGGGGGTTATGTGGATACTAGTTTAATCTGCATGGCCGTAGGGGACTGTGTGGATGCTAGTGTTAGAATGAGAATTGTCAAATAAGAAATTAGACAAATTCATTTTAGGATTTTAATTTGCTAGCATAACCAGAATTCAGGTTATCGAAAGAATGCAAAGATTTCATTAATATTTCTACACAAAGTTTTTCTTTTATAGATAGTTATCTTTTCTGCTGTTTGCAAAATCCTATAAAGAATGTTTCAATACAATTATAAGCAAACAAATAATAATTCATTTTTAAACATGCATAGAGTATATAGGCTCCAATACTAGTTAGCTAATAGATAGGTGAGGTTGTTTTTATCAGTCAATGTCAAATATAATCATTTCACACTTATTCAAAGAAATTGTCTTTGTTTTGCATGAAACATCGTTATGAATGGCTTTATGTCTTTCTGATGAGCTCCAGAATAAGGGCGAAAAACGTTTCAAAGGCTAAGCATTTCCAGGAAACAGAATGATAGATTTCATGAAAATGTAATCCATTGGAATGAAACATTTTTAAGACAAAGTAGATAAATAAATTCATTTTAGGTCTTTGTTCTCATTTTTAACTGAATCTTCATAATCGTAGGGGGTTATGTGGATACTAGTTTAATCTGCATGGCCGTAGGGGACTGTGTGGATGCTAGTGTTAGAATGAGAATTGTCAAATAAGAAATTAGACAAATTCATTTTAGGATTTTAATTTGCTAGCATAACCAGAATTCAGGTTATCGAAAGAATGCAAAGATTTCATTAATATTTCTACACAAAGTTTTTCTTTTATAGATAGTTATCTTTTCTGCTGTTTGCAAAATCCTATAAAGAATGTTTCAATACAATTATAAGCAAACAAATAATAATTCATTTTTAAACATGCATAGAGTATATAGGCTCCAATACTAGTTAGCTAATAGATAGGTGAGGTTGTTTTTATCAGTCAATGTCAAATATAATCATTTCACACTTATTCAAAGAAATTGTCTTTGTTTTGCATGAAACATCGTTATGAATGGCTTTATGTCTTTCTGATGAGCTCCAGAATAAGGGCGAAAAACGTTTCAAAGGCTAAGCATTTCCAGGAAACAGAATGATAGATTTCATGAAAATGTAATCCATTGGAATGAAACATTTTTTAAGACAAAGTAGATAAATAAATTCATTTTAGGTCTTTGTTCTCATTTTTAACTGAATCTTCATAATCGTAGGGGGTTATGTGGATACTAGTTTAATCTGCATGGCCGTAGGGGACTGTGTGGATGCTAGTGTTAGAATGAGAATTGTCAAATAAGAAATTAGACAAATTCATTTTAGGATTTTAATTTGCTAGCATAACCAGAATTCAGGTTATCGAAAGAATGCAAAGATTTCATTAATATTTCTACACAAAGTTTTTCTTTTATAGATAGTTATCTTTTCTGCTGTTTGCAAAATCCTATAAAGAATGTTTCAATACAATTATAAGCAAACAAATAATAATTCATTTTTAAACATGCATAGAGTATATAGGCTCCAATACTAGTTAGCTAATAGATAGGTGAGGTTGTTTTTATCAGTCAATGTCAAATATAATCATTTCACACTTATTCAAAGAAATTGTCTTTGTTTTGCATGAAACATCGTTA
>CAUZXK010000103.1:0-15323 GCA_963583905.1 Stenurella melanura | reverse complement strand
CATGTAAATTTTCATAGGAGAGCTCGTAGTGAATCAAAACCTAAACTTCGTCTGATCGGAAAAAGTTATATAGAAAAATTATCCGCCGTGATGAGGCGGTTCGAAATGGCTCTATAAGATATTGGCGTAAAATCAACCGTTACCGAGTAAAATGGGTGAATAGTGGATTTTCATGTCAGCCCGTATCAGACGAAAACTGAACTTCGTCTATTCAGAATATGTTATTTACCAATTTTATAGGTCTCGACGAGTTGGTTTGAAATGACTCTATATGAATTTTTCATAAAATCAATCGTTATCCAGCAAAATGGACTAACATGTAAATTTTCATAGCAGAGCTCGTAATGAATCAAAACCTAAACTTCGTCTGATCGGAAAAAGTTACATAGAAAAATTATCCGCCGTGATGAGGCGGTTCGAAATGGCTCTATAAGATATTGGCGTAAAATCAACCGTTACCGAGTAAAATGGGTGAATAGTGGATTTTCATGTCAGCCCGTATAAGACGAAAACTGAACTTCGTCTATTCAGAATATGTTATTTACCAATTTTATAGGTCTCGACGAGTTGGTTTGAAATGACTCTATATGAATTTTTCATAAAATCAATCGTTATCCAGCAAAATGGACTAACATGTAAATTTTCATAGGAGAGCTCGTAGTGAATCAAAACCTAAACTTCGTCTGATCGGAAAAAGTTATATAGAAAAATTATCCGCCGTGATGAGGCGGTTCGAAATGGCTCTATAAGATATTGGCGTAAAATCAACCGTTACCGAGTAAAATGGGTGAATAGTGGATTTTCATGTCAGCCCGCAATAAGACGAAAACTGAACTTCGTCTATTCAGAATATGTTATTTACCAATTTTATAGGTCTCGACGAGTTGGTTTGAAATGACTCTGTATGAATTTTTCATAAAATCAATCGTTATCCAGCAAAATGGACTAACATGTAAATTTTCATAGCAGAGCTCGTAATGAATCAAAACCTAAACTTCGTCTGATCGGAAAAAGTTATATAGAAAAATTATCCGCCGTGATGAGGCGGTTCGAAATGTTTCTATAAGATATTGGCGTAAAATCAACCGTTACCGAGTAAAATGGGTGAATAGTGGATTTTCATGTCAGCCCGTATAAGACGAAAACTGAACTTCGTCTATTCAGAATATGTTATTTACCAATTTTATAGGTCTCGACGAGTTGGTTTGAAATGACCCTGTATGAATTTTTCATAAAATCAATCGTTATCCAGCAAAATGGACTAACATGTAAATTTTCATAGCAGAGCTCGTAATGAATCAAAACCTAAACTTCGTCTGATCGGAAAAAGTTACATAGAAAAATTATCCGCCGTGATGAGGCGGTTCGAAATGGCTCTATAAGATATTGGCGTAAAATCAACCGTTACCGAGTAAAATGGGTGAATAGAGAATTTTCATGTCAGCCCGTATAAGACGAAAACTGAACTTCGTCTATTCAGAATATGTTATTTACCAATTTTATAGGTCTCGACGAGTTGGTTTGAAATGACCCTGTATGAATTTTTCATAAAATCAATCGTTATCCAGCAAAATGGACTAACATGTAAATTTTCATAGGAGAGCTCGTAGTGAATCAAAACCTAAACTTCGTCTGATCGGAAAAAGTTATATAGAAAAGTTATCCGCCGTGATGTGGCGGTTCGAAATGGCTCTATAAGATATTGGCGTAAAATCAACCGTTACCGAGTAAAATGGGTGAATTGTGGATTTTCATGTCAGCCCGTATAAGACGAAAACTGAACTTCGTCTATTCAGAATATGTTATTTACCAATTTTATAGGTCTCGACGAGTTGGTTTGAAATGACCCTGTATGAATTTTTCATAAAATCAATCGTTATCCAGCAAAATGGACTAACATGTAAATTTTCATAGGAGAGCTCGTAGTGAATCAAAACCTAAACTTCGTCTGATCGGAAAAAGTTATATAGAAAAATTATCCGCCGTGATGAGGCGGTTCGAAATGGCTCTACAAGATATTGGCGTAAAATCAACCGTTACCGAGTAAAATGGGTGAATAATGGATTTTCATGTCAGCCCGCAATAAGACGAAAACTGAACTTCGTCTATTCAGAATATGTTATTTACCAATTTTATAGGTCTCGACGAGTTGGTTTGAAATGACCCTGTATGAATTTTTCATAAAATCAATCGTTATCCAGCAAAATGGACTAACATGTAAATTTTCATAGGAGAGCTCGTAGTGAATCAAAACCTAAACTTCGTCTGATCGGAAAAAGTTATATAGAAAAATTATCCGCCGTGATGAGGCGGTTCGAAATGGCTCTATAAGATATTGGCGTAAAATCAACCGTTACCGAGTAAAATGGGTGAATAGTGGATTTTCATGTCAGCCCGTATAAGACGAAAACTGAACTTCGTCTATTCAGAATATGTTATTTACCAATTTTATAGGTCTCGACGAGTTGGTTTGAAATGATTCTATATGAATTTTTCATAAAATCAATCGTTATCCAGCAAAATGGACTAACATGTAAATTTTCATAGCAGAGCTCGTAATGAATCAAAACCTAAACTTCGTCTGATCGGAAAAAGTTATATAGAAAAATTATCCGCCGTGATGAGGCGGTTCGAAATGGCTCTATAAGATATTGGCGTAAAATCAACCGTTACCGAGTAAAATGGGTGAATATTGGATTTTCATGAAAGCCCGTATAAGACGAAAACTGAACTTCGTCTATTCAGAATATGTTATTTACCAATTTTATAGGTCTCGACGAGTTGGTTTGAAATGACCCTGTATGAATTTTTCATAAAATCAATCGTTATCCAGCAAAATGGACTAACATGTAAATTTTCATAGCAGAGCTCGTAATGAATCAAAACCTAAACTTCGTCTGATCGGAAAAAGTTATATTGAAGAATTATCCGCCGTGATGAGGCGGTTCGAAATGGCTCTATAAGATATTGGCGTAAAATCAACCGTTACCGAGTAAAATGGGTGAATAGAGAATTTTCATGTCAGCCCGTATAAGACGAAAACTGAACTTCGTCTATTCAGAAAATGTTATTTACCAATTTTATAGGTCTCGACGAGTTGGTTTGAAATGACCCTGTATGAATTTTTCATAAAATCAATCGTTATCCAGCAAAATGGACTAACATGTAAATTTTCATAGCAGAGCTCGTAATGAATCAAAACCTAAACTTCGTCTGATCGGAAAAAGTTATATAGAAAAATTATCCGCCGTGATGAGGAGGTTCGAAATGGCTCTATAAGATATTGGCGTAAAATCAACCGTTACCGAGTAAAATGGGTGAATAGTGGATTTTCATGTCAGCCCGTAATAAGAACTTCGTCTATTAAGAAAATGTTATTTACCAATTTTATAGGTCTCGACGAGTTGGTTTGAAATGACCCTGTATGAATTTTTCATAAAATCAATCGTTATCCAGCAAAATGGACTAACATGTAAATTTTCATAGCAGAGCTCGTAATGAATCAAAACCTAAACTTCGTCTGATCGGAAAAAGTTACATAGAAAAATTATCCGCCGTGATGAGGCGGTTCGAAATGGTTTTATAAGATATTGGCGTAAAATCAACCGTTACCGAGTAAAATGGGTGAATAGTGGATTTTCATGTCAGCCCGTATAAGACGAAAACTGAACTTCGTCTATTCAGAATATGTTATTTACCAATTTTATAGGTCTCGACGAGTTGGTTTGAAGTGACTCTGTATGAATTTTTCATAAAATCAATCGTTATCCAGCAAAATGGACTAACATGTAAATTTTCATAGGAGAGGTCGTGGTGAATCAAAACCTAAACTTCGTCTGATCGGAAAAAGTTACATAGAAAAATTATCCGCCGTGATGAGGCAGTTCGAAATGGCTCTATAAGATATTGGCGTAAAATCAACCGTTACCGAGTAAAATGGGTGAATAGTGGATTTTCATGTCAGCCCGTATAAGACGAAAACTGAACTTCGTCTATTCAGAATATGTTATTTACCAATTTTATAGGTCTCGACGAGTTGGTTTGAAATGACCCTGTATGAATTTTTCATAAAATCAATCGTTATCCAGCAAAATGGACTAACATGTAAATTTTCATAGGAGGGCTCGTAGTGAATCAAAACCTAAACTTCGTCTGATCGGAAAAAGTTATATAGAAAAATTATCCGCCGTGATGAGGCGGTTCGAAATGGTTCTATAAGATATTGGCGTAAAATCAACCGTTACCGAGTAAAATGGGTGAATAGTGGATTTTCATGACAGCCCGTATAAGACGAAAACTGAACTTCGTCTATTCAGAATATGTTATTTACCAATTTTATAGGTCTCGACGAGTTGGTTTGAAATGACTCTATATGAATTTTTCATAAAATTAATCGTTATCCAGCAAAATGGACTAACATGTAAATTTTCATAGGAGAGCTCGTAGTGAATCAAAACCTAAACTTCGTCTGATCGGAAAAAGTTATATAGAAAAATTATCCGCCGTGATGAGGCGGTTCGAAATGGCTTTATAAGATATTGGCGTAAAATCAACCGTTACCGAGTAAAATGGGTGAATAGTGGATTTTCATGTCAGCCCGCAATAAGACGAAAACTGAACTTCGTCTATTCAGAATATGTTATTTACCAATTTTATAGGTCTCGACGAGTTGGTTTGAAATGACCCTGTATGAATTTTTCATAAAATCAATCGTTATCCAGCAAAATGGACTAACATGTAAATTTTCATAGCAGAGCTCGTAATGAATCAAAACCTAAACTTCGTCTGATCGGAAAAAGTTACATAGAAAAATTATCCGCCGTGATGAGGCGGTTCGAAATGGTTTTATAAGATATTGGCGTAAAATCAACCGTTACCGAGTGAAATGGGTGAATAGTGGATTTTCATGTCAGCCCGTATAAGACGAAAACTGAACTTCGTCTATTCAGAATATGTTATTTACCAATTTTATAGGTCTCGACGAGTTGGTTTGAAATGACTCTGTATGAATTTTTCATAAAATCAATCGTTATCCAGCAAAATGGACTAACATGTAAATTTTCATAGCAGAGCTCGTAATGAATCAAAACCTAAACTTCGTCTGATCGGAAAAAGTTACATAGAAAAATTATCCGCCGTGATGAGGCGGTTCGAAATGGCTCTATAAGATATTGGCGTAAAATCAACCGTTACCGAGTAAAATGGGTGAATAGAGAATTTTCATGTCAGCCCGTATAAGACGAAAACTGAACTTCGTCTATTCAGAATATGTTATTTACCAATTTTATAGGTCTCGACGAGTTGGTTTGAAATGGCCCTGTATGAATTTTTCATAAAATCAATCGTTATCCAGCAAAATGGACTAACATGTAAATTTTCATAGCAGAGCTCGTAATGAATCAAAACCTAAACTTCGTCTGATCGGAAAAAGTTATATAGAAAAATTATCCGCCGTGATGAGGCGGTTCGAAATGGTTCTATAAGATATTGGCGTAAAATCAACCGTTACCGAGTAAAATGGGTGAATAGTGAATTTTCATGTCAGCCCGTAATAAGAACTTCGTCTATTCAGAAAATGTTATTTACCAATTTTATAGGTCTCGACCAGTTGGTTTGAAATGATTCTATATGAATTTTTCATAAAATCAATCGTTATCCAGCAAAATGGACTAACATGTAAATTTTCATAGCAGAGCTCGTAATGAATCAAAACCTAAACTTCGTCTGATCGGAAAAAGTTATATTGAAGAATTATCCGCCGTGATGAGGCGGTTCGAAATGGCTCTATAAGATATTGGCGTAAAATCAACCGTTACCGAGTAAAATGGGTGAATAGAGAATTTTCATGTCAGCCCGTATAAGACGAAAACTGAACTTCGTCTATTCAGAAAATGTTATTTACCAATTTTATAGGTCTCGACGAGTTGGTTTGAAATGACCCTGTATGAATTTTTCATAAAATCAATCGTTATCCAGCAAAATGGACTAACATGTAAATTTTCATAGCAGAGCTCGTAATGAATCAAAACCTAAACTTCGTCTGATCGGAAAAAGTTATATAGAAAAATTATCCGCCGTGATGAGGCGGTTCGAAATGGCTCTATAAGATATTGGCGTAAAATCAACCGTTACCGAGTAAAATGGGTGAATAGTGGATTTTCATGTCAGCCCGTAATAAGAACTTCGTCTATTCAGAAAATGTTATTTACCAATTTTATAGGTCTCGACGAGTTGGTTTGAAATGACCCTGTATGAATTTTTCATAAAATCAATCGTTATCCAGCAAAATGGACTAACATGTAAATTTTCATAGCAGAGCTCGTAATGAATCAAAACCTAAACTTCGTCTGATCGGAAAAAGTTACATAGAAAAATTATCCGCCGTGATGAGGCGGTTCGAAATGGTTTTATAAGATATTGGCGTAAAATCAACCGTTACCGAGTAAAATGGGTGAATAGTGGATTTTCATGTCAGCCCGTATAAGACGAAAACTGAACTTCGTCTATTCAGAATATGTTATTTACCAATTTTATAGGTCTCGACGAGTTGGTTTGAAGTGACTCTGTATGAATTTTTCATAAAATCAATCGTTATCCAGCAAAATGGACTAACATGTAAATTTTCATAGGAGAGGTCGTGGTGAATCAAAACCTAAACTTCGTCTGATCGGAAAAAGTTACATAGAAAAATTATCCGCCGTGATGAGGCAGTTCGAAATGGCTCTATAAGATATTGGCGTAAAATCAACCGTTACCGAGTAAAATGGGTGAATAGTGGATTTTCATGTCAGCCCGTATAAGACGAAAACTGAACTTCGTCTATTCAGAATATGTTATTTACCAATTTTATAGGTCTCGACGAGTTGGTTTGAAATGACCCTGTATGAATTTTTCATAAAATCAATCGTTATCCAGCAAAATGGACTAACATGTAAATTTTCATAGGAGGGCTCGTAGTGAATCAAAACCTAAACTTCGTCTGATCGGAAAAAGTTATATAGAAAAATTATCCGCCGTGATGAGGCGGTTCGAAATGGTTCTATAAGATATTGGCGTAAAATCAACCGTTACCGAGTAAAATGGGTGAATAGTGGATTTTCATGTCAGCCCGTATAAGACGAAAACTGAACTTCGTCTATTCAGAATATGTTATTTACCAATTTTATAGGTCTCGACGAGTTGGTTTGAAATGACTCTATATGAATTTTTCATAAAATTAATCGTTATCCAGCAAAATGGACTAACATGTAAATTTTCATAGGAGAGCTCGTAGTGAATCAAAACCTAAACTTCGTCTGATCGGAAAAAGTTATATAGAAAAATTATCCGCCGTGATGAGGCGGTTCGAAATGGCTTTATAAGATATTGGCGTAAAATCAACCGTTACCGAGTAAAATGGGTGAATAGTGGATTTTCATGTCAGCCCGCAATAAGACGAAAACTGAACTTCGTCTATTCAGAATATGTTATTTACCAATTTTATAGGTCTCGACGAGTTGGTTTGAAATGACCCTGTATGAATTTTTCATAAAATCAATCGTTATCCAGCAAAATGGACTAACATGTAAATTTTCATAGCAGAGCTCGTAATGAATCAAAACCTAAACTTCGTCTGATCGGAAAAAGTTACATAGAAAAATTATCCGCCGTGATGAGGCGGTTCGAAATGGTTTTATAAGATATTGGCGTAAAATCAACCGTTACCGAGTGAAATGGGTGAATAGTGGATTTTCATGTCAGCCCGTATAAGACGAAAACTGAACTTCGTCTATTCAGAATATGTTATTTACCAATTTTATAGGTCTCGACGAGTTGGTTTGAAATGACTCTGTATGAATTTTTCATAAAATCAATCGTTATCCAGCAAAATGGACTAACATGTAAATTTTCATAGGAGAGGTCGTGGTGAATCAAAACCTAAACTTCGTCTGATCGGAAAAAGTTACATAGAAAAATTATCCGCCGTGATGAGGCAGTTCGAAATGGCTCTATAAGATATTGGCGTAAAATCAACCGTTACCGAGTAAAATGGGTGAATAGTGGATTTTCATGTCAGCCCGTATAAGACGAAAACTGAACTTCGTCTATTCAGAATATGTTATTTACCAATTTTATAGGTCTCGACGAGTTGGTTTGAAATGACCCTGTATGAATTTTTCATAAAATCAATCGTTATCCAGCAAAATGGACTAACATGTAAATTTTCATAGGAGAGCTCGTAGTGAATCAAAACCTAAACTTCGTCTGATCGGAAAAAGTTATATAGAAAAATTATCCGCCGTGATGAGGCGGTTCGAAATGGTTCTATAAGATATTGGCGTAAAATCAACCGTTACCGAGTAAAATGGGTGAATAGTGGATTTTCATGTCAGCCCGTATAAGACGAAAACTGAACTTCGTCTATTCAGAATATGTTATTTACCAATTTTATAGGTCTCGACGAGTTGGTTTGAAATGACTCTATATGAATTTTTCATAAAATCAATCGTTATCCAGCAAAATGGACTAACATGTAAATTTTCATAGGAGAGCTCGTAGTGAATCAAAACCTAAACTTCGTCTGATCGGAAAAAGTTATATAGAAAAATTATCCGCCGTGATGAGGCGGTTCGAAATGGCTCTATAAGATATTGGCGTAAAATCAACCGTTCCCGAGTAAAATGGGTGAATTATGGATTTTCATGTCAGCCCGCAATAAGACGAAAACTGAACTTCGTCTATTCAGAATATGTTATTTACCAATTTTATAGGTCTCGACGAGTTGGTTTGAAATGACTCTGTATGAATTTTTCATAAAATCAATCGTTATCCAGCAAAATGGACTAACATGTAAATTTTCATAGCAGAGCTCGTAATGAATCAAAACCTAAACTTCGTCTGATCGGAAAAAGTTACATAGAAAAATTATTCGCCGTGATGAGGCGGTTCGAAATGGTTCTATAGGATATTGGCGTAAAATCAACCGTTACCGAGTAAAATGGGTGAATAGAGAATTTTCATGTCAGCCCGTATAAGACGAAAACTGAACTTCGTCTATTCAGAATATATTATTTACCAGTTTTATAGGTCTCGACGAGTTGGTTTGAAATGACTATATGAATTTTTCATAAAATCAATCGTTATCCAGCAAAATGGACTAACATGTAAATTTTCATAGGAGAGCTCGTAGTGAATCAAAACCTAAACTTCGTCTGATCGGAAAAAGTTATATAGAAAAATTATCCGCCGTGATGAGGCGGTTCGAAATGGCTCTATAAGATATTGGCGTAAAATCAACCGTTACCGAGTAAAATGGGTGAATAGTGGATTTTCATGTCAGCCCGTATAAGACGAAAACTGAACTTCGTCTATTCAGAATATGTTATTTACCAATTTTATAGGTCTCGACGAGTTGGTTTGAAATGACTCTATATGAATTTTTCATAAAATCAATCGTTATCCAGCAAAATGGACTAACATGTAAATTTTCATAGGAGAGCTCGTAGTGAATCAAAACCTAAACTTCGTCTGATCGGAAAAAGTTATATAGAAAAATTATCCGCCGTGATGAGGCGGTTCGAAACGGCTCTATAAGATATTGGCGTAAAATCAACCGTTACCGAGTAAAATGGGTGAATAGTGGATTTTCATGTCAGCCCGTATAAGACGAAAACTGAACTTCGTCTATTCAGAATATGTTATTTACCAATTTTATAGGTCTCGACAAGTTGGTTTGAAATGACTCTATATGAATTTTTCATAAAATCAATCATTATCCAGCAAAATGGACTAACATGTAAATTTTCATAGGAGAGCTCGTAGTGAATCAAAACCTAAACTTCGTCTGATCGGAAAAAGTTATATAGAAAAATTATCCGCCGTGATGAGGCGGTTCGAAATGGCTCTATAAGATATTGGCGTAAAATCAACCGTTACCGAGTAAAATGGGTGAATAGTGGATTTTCATGTCAGCCCGCAATAAGACGAAAACTGAACTTCGTCTATTCAGAATATGTTATTTACCAATTTTATAGGTCTCGACGAGTTGGTTTGAAATGACCCTGTATGAATTTTTCATAAAATCAATCGTTATCCAGCAAAATGGACTAACATGTAAATTTTCATAGGAGAGCTCGTAGTGAATCAAAACCTAAACTTCGTCTGATCGGAAAAAGTTATATAGAAAAATTATCCGCCGTGATGAGGCGGTTCGAAATGGCTCTATAGGATATTGGCGTAAAATCAACCGTTACCGAGTAAAATGGGAGAATAGTGGATTTTCATGTCAGCCCGTATAAGACGAAAACTGAACTTGGTCTATTCAGAATATGTTATTTACCAATTTTATAGGTCTCGACGAGTTGGTTTGAAATGACTCTATATGAATTTTTCATAAAATCAATCGTTATCCAGCAAAATGGACTAACATGTAAATTTTCATAGGAGAGCTCGTAGTGAATCAAAACCTAAACTTCGTCTGATCGGAAAAAGTTATATAGAAAAATTATCCGCCGTGATGAGGCGGTTCGAAATGGCTCTATAAGATATTGGCGTAAAATCAACCGTTACCGAGTAAAATGGGTGAATAGTGGATTTTCATGTCAGCCCGTATAAGACGAAAACTGAACTTCGTCTATTCAGAATATGTTATTTACCAATTTTATAGGTCTCGACGAGTTGGTTTGAAATGACTATATGAATTTTTCATAAAATCAATCGTTATCCAGCAAAATGGACTAACATGTAAATTTTCATAGGAGAGCTCGTAGTGAATCAAAACCTAAACTTCGTCTGATCGGAAAAAGTTATATAGAAAAATTATCCGCCGTGATGAGGCGGTTCGAAATGGCTCTATAAGATATTGGCGTAAAATCAACCGTTACCGAGTAAAATGGGTGAATAGTGGATTTTCATGTCAGCCCGCAATAAGACGAAAACTGAACTTCGTCTATTCAGAATATGTTATTTACCAGTTTTATAGGTCTCGACGAGTTGGTTTGAAATGACTCTATATGAATTTTTCATAAAATCAATCGTTATCCAGCAAAATGGACTAACATGTAAATTTTCATAGGAGAGCTCGTAGTGAATCAAAACCTAAACTTCGTCTGATCGGAAAAAGTTATATAGAAAAATTATCCGCCGTGATGAGGCGGTTCGAAATGGCTCTATAAGATATTGGCGTAAAATCAACCGTTACCGAGTAAAATGGGTGAATAGTGGATTTTCATGTCAGCCCGTATAAGACGAAAACTGAACTTCGTCTATTCAGAAAATGTTATTTACCAATTTTATAGGTCTCGACGAGTTGGTTTGAAATGACTCTATATGAATTTTTCATAAAATCAATCGTTATCCAGCAAAATGGACTAACATGTAAATTTTCATAGGAGAGCTCGTAGTGAATCAAAACCTAACTTCGTCTGATCGGAAAAAGTTATATAGAAAAATTATCCGCCGTGATGAGGCGGTTCGAAATGTTTCTATAAGATATTGGCGTAAAATCAACCGTTACCGAGTAAAATGGGTGAATAGTGAATTTTCATGTCAGCCCGTAATAAGAACTTCGTCTATTCAGAAAATGTTATTTACCAATTTTATAGGTCTCGACGAGTTGGTTTGAAATGATTCTATATGAATTTTTCATAAAATCAATCGTTATCCAGCACAATGGACTAACATGTAAATTTTCATAGCAGAGCTCGTAATGAATCAAAACCTAAACTTCGTCTGATCGGAAAAAGTTACATAGAAAAATTATCCGCCGTGATGAGGCGGTTCGAAATGGCTCTATAAGATATTGGCGTAAAATCAACCGTTACCGAGTAAAATGGGTGAATAGAGAATTTTCATGTCAGCCCGTATAAGACGAAAACTGAACTTCGTCTATTCAGAATATGTTATTTACCAATTTTATAGGTCTCGACGAGTTGGTTTGAAATGACCCTGTATGAATTTTTCATAAAATCAATCGTTATCCAGCAAAATGGACTAACATGTAAATTTTCATAGCAGAGCTCGTAATGAATCAAAATCTAAACTTCGTCTGATCGGAAAAAGTTATATAGAAAAATTATCCGCCGTGATGAGGCGGTTCGAAATGGTTCTATAAGATATTGGCGTAAATTCAACCGTTACCGAGTAAAATGGGTGAATAGTGAATTTTCATGTCAGCCCGTAATAAGAACTTCGTCTATTCAGAAAATGTTATTTACCAATTTTATAGGTCTCGACCAGTTGGTTTGAAATGATTCTATATGAATTTTTCATAAAATCAATCGTTATCCAGCAAAATGGACTAACATGTAAATTTTCATAGCAGAGCTCGTAATGAATCAAAACCTAAACTTCGTCTGATCGGAAAAAGTTATATAGAAGAATTATCCGCCGTGATGAGGCGGTTCGAAATGGCTCTATAAGATATTGGCGTAAAATCAACCGTTACCGAGTAAAATGGGTGAATAGAGAATTTTCATGTCAGCCCGTATAAGACGAAAACTGAACTTCGTCTATTCAGAAAATGTTATTTACCAATTTTATAGGTCTCGACGAGTTGGTTTGAAATGACCCTGTATGAATTTTTCATAAAATCAATCGTTGTCCAGCAAAATGGACTAACATGTAAATTTTCATAGCAGAGCTCGTAATGAATCAAAACCTAAACTTCGTCTGATCGGAAAAAGTTATATAGAAAAATTATCCGCCGTGATGAGGCGGTTCGAAATGGCTCTATAAGATATTGGCGTAAAATCAACCGTTACCGAGTAAAATGGGTGAATAGTGGATTTTCATGTCAGCCCGTAATAAGAACTTCGTCTATTCAGAAAATGTTATTTACCAATTTTATAGGTCTCGACGAGTTGGTTTGAAATGACCCTGTATGAATTTTTCATAAAATCAATCGTTATCCAGCAAAATGGACTAACATGTAAATTTTCATAGCAGAGCTCGTAATGAATCAAAACCTAAACTTCGTCTGATCGGAAAAAGTTACATAGAAAAATTATCCGCCGTGATGAGGCGGTTCGAAATGGTTTTATAAGATATTGGCGTAAAATCAACCGTTACCGAGTAAAATGGGTGAATAGTGGATTTTCATGTCAGCCCGTATAAGACGAAAACTGAACTTCGTCTATTCAGAATATGTTATTTACCAATTTTATAGGTCTCGACGAGTTGGTTTGAAATGACTCTGTATGAATTTTTCATAAAATCAATCGTTATCCAGCAAAATGGACTAACATGTAAATTTTCATAGGAGAGGTCGTGGTGAATCAAAACCTAAACTTCGTCTGATCGGAAAAAGTTACATAGAAAAATTATCCGCCGTGATGAGGCAGTTCGAAATGGCTCTATAAGATATTGGCGTAAAATCAACCGTTACCGAGTAAAATGGGTGAATAGTGGATTTTCATGTCAGCCCGTATAAGACGAAAACTGAACTTCGTCTATTCAGAATATGTTATTTACCAATTTTATAGGTCTCGACGAGTTGGTTTGAAATGACCCTGTATGAATTTTTCATAAAATCAATCGTTATCCAGCAAAATGGACTAACATGTAAATTTTCATAGGAGGGCTCGTAGTGAATCAAAACCTAAACTTCGTCTGATCGGAAAAAGTTATATAGAAAAATTATCCGCCGTGATGAGGCGGTTCGAAATGGTTCTATAAGATATTGGCGTAAAATCAACCGTTACCGAGTAAAATGGGTGAATAGTGGATTTTCATGTCAGCCCGTATAAGACGAAAACTGAACTTCGTCTATTCAGAATATGTTATTTACCAATTTTATAGGTCTCGACGAGTTGGTTTGAAATGACTCTATATGAATTTTTCATAAAATTAATCGTTATCCAGCAAAATGGACTAACATGTAAATTTTCATAGGAGAGCTCGTAGTGAATCAAAACCTAAACTTCGTCTGATCGGAAAAAGTTATATAGAAAAATTATCCGCCGTGATGAGGCGGTTCGAAATGGCTTTATAAGATATTGGCGTAAAATCAACCGTTACCGAGTAAAATGGGTGAATAGTGGATTTTCATGTCAGCCCGCAATAAGACGAAAACTGAACTTCGTCTATTCAGAATATGTTATTTACCAATTTTATAGGTCTCGACGAGTTGGTTTGAAATGACCCTGTATGAATTTTTCATAAAATCAATCGTTATCCAGCAAAATGGACTAACATGTAAATTTTCATAGCAGAGCTCGTAATGAATCAAAACCTAAACTTCGTCTGATCGGAAAAAGTTACATAGAAAAATTATCCGCCGTGATGAGGCGGTTCGAAATGGTTTTATAAGATATTGGCGTAAAATCAACCGTTACCGAGTGAAATGGGTGAATAGTGGATTTTCATGTCAGCCCGTATAAGACGAAAACTGAACTTCGTCTATTCAGAATATGTTATTTACCAATTTTATAGGTCTCGACGAGTTGGTTTGAAATGACTCTGTATGAATTTTTCATAAAATCAATCGTTATCCAGCAAAATGGACTAACATGTAAATTTTCATAGGAGAGGTCGTGGTGAATCAAAACCTAAACTTCGTCTGATCGGAAAAAGTTACATAGAAAAATTATCCGCCGTGATGAGGCAGTTCGAAATGGCTCTATAAGATATTGGCGTAAAATCAACCGTTACCGAGTAAAATGGGTGAATAGTGGATTTTCATGTCAGCCCGTATAAGACGAAAACTGAACTTCGTCTATTCAGAATATGTTATTTACCAATTTTATAGGTCTCGACGAGTTGGTTTGAAATGACCCTGTATGAATTTTTCATAAAATCAATCGTTATCCAGCAAAATGGACTAACATGTAAATTTTCATAGGAGAGCTCGTAGTGAATCAAAACCTAAACTTCGTCTGATCGGAAAAAGTTATATAGAAAAATTATCCGCCGTGATGAGGCGGTTCGAAATGGTTCTATAAGATATTGGCGTAAAATCAACCGTTACCGAGTAAAATGGGTGAATAGTGGATTTTCATGTCAGCCCGTATAAGACGAAAACTGAACTTCGTCTATTCAGAATATGTTATTTACCAATTTTATAGGTCTCGACGAGTTGGTTTGAAATGACTCTATATGAATTTTTCATAAAATCAATCGTTATCCAGCAAAATGGACTAACATGTAAATTTTCATAGGAGAGCTCGTAGTGAATCAAAACCTAAACTTCGTCTGATCGGAAAAAGTTATATAGAAAAATTATCCGCCGTGATGAGGCGGTTCGAAATGGCTCTATAAGATATTGGCGTAAAATCAACCGTTCCCGAGTAAAATGGGTGAATTATGGATTTTCATGTCAGCCCGCAATAAGACGAAAACTGAACTTC
>CAUZXK010000101.1:0-36194 GCA_963583905.1 Stenurella melanura | reverse complement strand
CAAAAATCTATAAAATCAATTCAACACCCTACGAAAATATAAACGATGGTCTAAAAGTACTAACATTCATATAAAAGCAATGCAGAAAAAACAATTTAACTCACCTAAAATCTACCATGAATTATGTATTCATGCACATATCACAAAATAAACAGCATCCAATTACTCCGAAAATAGGACAAAGTTTAAAAAATCACAAATCACGAAATATCGAAGGTCACAAGAATAAGGTAGTCGTCCATCGCGAATATGTAATGCGAGACTCTATCAATACATTTTTTAATAGAATTTCGTTTAATTAGATGAAAATATGGGATACACCTAAAAGCTTGCTGACTAAGTATATTTTATATCACAGCATAATGAATTCCGAAAAGATTTGTACGAAACGGTATGCAACCAGTAAAAATTTAACTACATACTTTAGATAATTAAATGCAGAATGTCATTAATTATAGTCATATGCAACCAATTAAACATCCAGACTGCATATTGTGTCAACATTAAACAGTCAATTTCAAATAAATGTTTGAACAGTTATTCCGATATATGTCCATTAATATGCAATATACAGGGTACTCAATAAATAGCACATTTCCTAAAAGAATACCGACCTAACAAAAATAGAGACTTAAGATACCCTTCTACACTGTCTTTCCCAATTTTTCCTCTCAATAATCTCAAATAGAGCTAATATATCATACATTCAATCATCTTACGAAATTAATATATATTATTGATTGAAAATTAAAGAAGAAAATATGCTGAAACTAGGAATTGAACATAGAAACTCTAGAATTACAGTCTAATAATACTCCCCACTAAACTATTTTCAACTCATAAAAAATTAATGAAAAAAAAATCTTATACGATAAGAAATAAAACAATAAATTTAAGTAATATAATATTTATTAATATTTTACATCATACAATTTTCACTCTCCACAAAAACTCAAATGTGATTACATAACAAACAAAATCGGGTTAAACAGTACGTAAAAAGAGGACCTTCACAAGCATGACAAACTAAGGGCACTGTTTCCTAATTCCAAACCATAGTTAGTTATATGTTGAGACACCTGGGAACTTTCGAAGTTTGCGTTAAAGTTCATGGACGCATCAAAGAAACAGCACATACAAAACGTTTTCGCCTCATCTCCAACTAAAGCAATAAAGTAATACTGAATTAGACATACATATTCATGAGCCCAATTCTGCACAAATTGTAAACTATTAACTTTATACATCTTCTCTATTCTAGATTCACTGTCTAGATCTAACTCTTCCGGAAGAATATCAACCATATCTACTACATCGGCCATTCTCTATTCTCGGGAAAAACTCAGATACGAATGCCAATCCACTATTTGGTACGCTTTATATTGCATTAATCTTAAGCGGTGGGGGTGAATGAATATTTCCATACCAAACAGATGATGCCAGGGAGACAAGTCCAAATAAGTCTAGACACGTAAAACATTGATATTATGATGACTCAGTAAACATCCAGCCATCAAGGTGTGGGAACCAACTGAAACTACCACTCTCACGAAAAACATCTGACATCATGATGACTCAGTAATTCCGATATGTAAACAGACAGACATTAATCTAAAAAATTACATCTTAAGGATTCATAGAACTCATTCACCCTATGCGGGGGGGAAACCCCTTATGGAACAGACATCGTGTCTAAAAACATGCCGGAACTCGAACACATATGAAAAATACGTGTGTATGTAGGAGCTATATTATTATACTATATATTTTATACGAGACCCCCCATCAAGCTTAAGAAAAATGATGCATTATCAGAGAAATACATTGTAAAATTTAACTTAAAATTTTATTAATATACCCATGAAATAACACAATATTATACAAAAACCGCATTTTCGACTATATTTACATCTACTTTATAAACCATTCACACAGAACTAAAAATAAAATAGCTCTGTGATCCGCCGAAGATAGAGGCATTGTTTACGTATAAATAAAAAACATATTCATTTTTCATTGTTTTATTCACCACAATATGTTTACATAAAAACGTATTTACAATTATTATAATATTCTCTACCAAACATTTGAAGCCCCTATTTACATGCATGACATCTGGATTGTGAGTCTGGTACACCATCCACGCGACTGTACCATTCAGCTCTAATATGACGTACGAAACAAATTTTCTGCTTGAATCCTCGCTCACTCAAAATTAGTGACATATATGTAACATAAATCAATTATGCGGCCAGAGCTCTTCTAGGTTGCATCTCACAATTTACACAAACGGTGAATATTTTCTCATTTTTGGAGGCATTGTACTCCTTCAATACACTTTTACACCTGATACACAGCCACGTACAGGTAGGCATAATGAGGAAGTGTTTGGAACAACGGCAAAATATATACTACCTAATAACTTCACTATCTTTAATTTTTATGTGGTTCATCAACTTTCAACATTAATTACTTTGCATTTGTGTATAAGGGTTATTCTTTATACATGTTTACTGTATGATGTTGAATGAGCAAGTAGCCCCTATTCACCCCAATTTATCCCCCATTTTACTCCATTTACCTCCCTACAATCGATTCAACGTTCGGTGTTAAACGCTCCAGCTATTGACTCCCACAGTAAATGATACAGAAGCACGTTTTAATTCTTAATTTGATTGTGCATGAGATAAATATCTTGCCCTAAGTACAGCCAGTATGCTTCGATGTCGCCTTTCGCTTTCCTTTTCCTCAATTGCCTGCTTGCTGTTTTCCGACCCCGTCTCCTGGTCATTGGTTAACTCTGTGTGTATTCTCCATACATGAGTCTTTAGATAGTCTTTTCTTTTAAACGCCTTATTACATGAACCACAGTTAAAGAGACGGTCTTTGTGGATAAATGAATGACGACATAAACCACTAGGCCAAGAGAATATTTTACCGCAAATATTGCAGGTATACATGTTTCCGCTGCTAAAAAATTACACTGTTTCTATATTAAAGTACTCCATTCATATAAAAAATATCCTGTTCTTATAACATTTCACTCTATTTTCATTAAAAAATTACCCTGTTAGCTTGGATAGGATTTCGAGCATAGGATTTCGGACTTATAGCGCAAAATATTAGGATAGGTTAGGTTTGGTTAGACGCGCGCGTCTAACCAAACCTAACCTATCCTAGACGCGCGCGTCTAACCAAACCTAACCTATCATAATATTTTGCGCTATAAGTCCGAAATCCTATGCTCGAAATCCTATCCAAGCTAACAGGGTAATTTTTTAATGAAAATAGAGTGAAATGTTATAAGAACAGGATATTTTTTATATGAATGGAGTACTTTAATATAGAAACAGTGTAATTTTTTAGCAGCGGAAACATGTATACCTGCAATATTTGCGGTAAAATATTCTCTTGGCCTAGTGGTTTATGTCGTCATTCATTTATCCACAAAGACCGTCTCTTTAACTGTGGTTCATGTAATAAGGCGTTTAAAAGAAAAGACTATCTAAAGACTCATGTATGGAGAATACACACAGAGTTAACCAATGACCAGGAGACGGGGTCGGAAAACAGCAAGCAGGCAATTGAGGAAAAGGAAAGCGAAAGGCGACATCGAAGCATACTGGCTGTACTTAGGGCAAGATATTTATCTCATGCACAATCAAATTAAGAATTAAAACGTGCTTCTGTATCATTTACTGTGGGAGTCAATAGCTGGAGCGTTTAACACCCAACGTTGAATCGATTGTAGGGAGGTAAATGGAGTAAAATGGGGGATAAATTGGGGTGAATAGGGGCTACTTGCTCATTCAACATCATACAGTAAACATGTATAAAGAATAACCCTTATACACAAATGCAAAGTAATTAATGTTGAAAGTTGATGAACCACATAAAAATTAAAGATAATGAAGTTATTAGGTAGTATATATTTTGCCGTTGTTCCAAACACTTCCTCATTATGCCTACCTGTACGTGGCTGTGTATCAGGTGTAAAAGTGTATTGAAGGAGTACAATGCCTCCAAAAATGAGAAAATATTCACCGTTTGTGTAAATTGTGAGATGCAACCTAGAAGAGCTCTGGCCGCATAATTGATTTATGTTACATATATGTCACTAATTTTGAGTGAGCGAGGATTCAAGCAGAAAATTTGTTTCGTACGTCATATTAGAGCTGAATGGTACAGTCGCGTGGATGGTGTACCAGACTCACAATCCAGATGTCATGCATGTAAATAGGGGCTTCAAATGTTTGGTTGAAATATTATAATAATTGTAAATACGTTTTTATGTAAACATATTGTGGTGAATAAAACAATGAAAAATGAATATGTTTTTTATTTATACGTAAACAATGCCTCTATCTTCGGCGGATCACAGAGCTATTTTATTTTTAGTTCTGTGTGAATGGTTTATAAAGTAGATGTAAATATAGTCGAAAATGCGGTTTTTGTATAATATTGTGTTATTTCATGGGTATATTAATAAAATTTTAAGTTAAATTTTACAATGTATTTCTCTGATAATGCATCATTTTTCTTAAGCTTGATGGGGGTCTCGTATAAAATATATAGTATAATAATATAGCTCCTACATACACACGTATTTTTCATATGTGTTCGAGTTCCGGCATGTTTTTAGACACGATGTCTGTTCCATAAGGGGTTTCCCCCCCGCATAGGGTGAATGAGTTCTATGAATCCTTAAGATGTAATTTTTTAGATTAATGTCTGTCTGTTTACATATCGGAATTACTGAGTCATCATGATGTCAGATGTTTTTCGTGAGAGTGGTAGTTTCAGTTGGTTCCCACACCTTGATGGCTGGATGTTTACTGAGTCATCATAATATCAATGTTTTACGTGTCTAGACTTATTTGGACTTGTCTCCCTGGCATCATCTGTTGGTATGGAAATATTCATTCACCCCCACCGCTTAAGATTAATGCAATATAAAGCGTACCAAATAGTGGATTGGCATTCGTATCTGAGTTTTTCCCGAGAATAGAGAATGGCCGATGTAGTAGATATGGTTGATATTCTTCCGGAAGAGTTAGATCTAGACAGTGAATCTAGAATAGAGAAGATGTATAAAGTTAATAGTTTACAATTTGTGCAGAATTGGGCTCATGAATATGTATGTCTAATTCAGTATTACTTTATTGCTTTAGTTGGAGATGAGGCGAAAACGTTTTGTATGTGCTGTTTCTTTGATGCGTCCATGAACTTTAACGCAAACTTCGAAAGTTCCCAGGTGTCTCAACATATAACTAACTATGGTTTGGAATTAGGAAACAGTGCCTTAGTTTGTCATGCTTGTGAAGGTCCTCTTTTTACGTACTGTTTAACCGGATTTTGTTTGTTATGTAATCACATTTGAGTTTTTGTGGAGAGTGAAAATTGTATGATGTAAAATATTAATAAATATTATATTACTTAAATTTATTGTTTTATTTCTTATCGTATAAGATTTTTTTTCATTAATTTTTTATGAGTTGAAAATAGTTTAGTGGGGAGTATTATTAGACTGTAATTCTAGAGTTTCTATGTTCAATTCCTAGTTTCAGCATATTTTCTTCTTTAATTTTCAATCAATAATATATATTAATTTCGTAAGATGATTGAATGTATGGTATATTAGCTCTATTTGAGATTATTGAGAGGAAAAATTGGGAAAGACAGTGTAGAAGGGTATCTTAAGTCTCTATTTTTGTTAGGTCGGTATTCTTTTAGGAAATGTGCTATTTATTGAGTACCCTGTATATTGCATATTAATGGACATATATCGGAATAACTGTTCAAACATTTATTTGAAATTGACTGTTTAATGTTGACACAATATGCAGTCTGGATGTTTAATTGGTTGCATATGACTATAATTAATGACATTCTGCATTTAATTATCTAAAGTATGTAGTTAAATTTTTACTGGTTGCATACCGTTTCGTACAAATCTTTTCGGAATTCATTATGCTGTGATATAAAATATACTTAGTCAGCAAGCTTTTAGGTGTATCCCATATTTTCATCTAATTAAACGAAATTCTATTAAAAAATGTATTGATAGAGTCTCGCATTACATATTCGCGATGGACGACTACCTTATTCTTGTGACCTTCGATATTTCGTGATTTGTGATTTTTTAAACTTTGTCCTATTTTCGGAGTAATTGGATGCTGTTTATTTTGTGATATGTGCATGAATACATAATTCATGGTAGATTTTAGGTGAGTTAAATTGTTTTTTCTGCATTGCTTTTATATGAATGTTAGTACTTTTAGACCATCGTTTATATTTTCGTAGGGTGTTGAATTGATTTTATAGATTTTTGCAATATATTATATATTTTTTTCACCATTCACATAGATTATTGCATTTTAACGGTTATTTTTAATGTTTTATGAAGAGTAAATACTTCATAGGTAGTAAATTTATTATTTAAGTGTTGGTACTATTTTTAAATTATATTTCACCTCTTTGAATATTATTGCTTTTCTAAATAAGATTAAAATGATGGTTTTTAAATATTTATTAAGTGTATAAAAAATATTATTTTTTCATAAGACAGTATAAATAAACTTAAAGTAGTTAAAATTATAGTTTTTTAAATATTTATTAAGTGTATAAAATATTATTTTACAAAAGGCAGTATAGTTAAACCTAAACTAGTTAAAATGTTCCCGACGTAAATGTCCTATTAGAACTGGTACTTGATTCCCAAACGTGATTATTTCATCAATGCGTCTAAGTGCATCCTGAACATTTTTCATTTTTTTATCGTATTTTTTCAGTTTTCTCATCAGCTCTGCATGCTTTTTTGATTTTCTTGATACCATGTGCTGTGTTTCCCTGGCAAATTCTTCAACGTGCTGTATGTATTTGTTAGTGAGCTGTTTTTCTCTTACAACATCCACCTGGTAATTAAACGTTGTGTTGTGTTCATCAAGATCCTCGCTTGACTCTGGGTCGCTGATATTTTCATATTTTGTGACTGATATTTTCACTGGATTGACGTATTGGACCGAGCTACTGGGTTGCTGTAAACATTTTCTTGAGTCTGTTGGGGGGTCGTTTGGTTCGACGTCGCTGATATTTTCATATATTGGGGTTGATTTCACTGGATTGACGTGTTGGAGTGAGCTACTGGGCTGTTGTATTATTTTTTTCGAGTCTGTTGGGGGGTCGTTTGGTTCGGCGTCGCTGATATTTTCATATTTTGGGGTTGATGTTTCCACTGGATTGAAGTGGTGGAATGGTCTGCTGGGGGGGTGTATTGGTTTTACGATCCTTTTCGATCCGATAGGTTTAAGTCCTGAAAAGGATCCGCTCACTATTTCAAAACTTGATTCACTGTGGAAACTTTTATTAAATTCTTCGTTTATCACCTCGAAGTCATCACTGCCAAGTTCCCGTTTTAAATGTGATAGCACTTTGATGCACTTTCTTGATGTATTAGCCATTCTTGAATTAGGGCTAGATTTGATATTTTTCATCTTTGATGGGTGAACGATATTGTAAGAAACTAGTTGTGAGTTTAAATAATTTTTCTGGATGGATATATATTGTCGACCCCTCCCTAATTTAGATTTTGTAATAACCAGTGTTATTGTTTTAAAAACTACATAGAGCCAATAAAACAGGTGTATGGCGGTAAAAGTAGGAGTGGCTGGTGTGTCAAATTTTTTCTCATACTATGCCGAGGTTGAAAAACTCTCATATGTTGAGTGTGTGGGAAATATTATGTGGTGTCCATTTTCTGTAATTTATCAAGTTTTTTATTTCAACTTTTGTAGAAGTTCCAATTACTAGCGGTGTCGGGTACTTGTTTATGTAAAATATCTCGAGAATGTTTACGATGAATGATATGATATGATATGATAAAACATATGTTTCTTACTGTGTTCGCGTAATTGTTTTATGGTGTGAATTGTTTACGTGAAGATAAGATGACGTTGTAATGATACCTGACCGGCCTTTAGCATTGTCTTGATAAATCGAATAACTCATATATTATGTATTTTGTAGCTGAAAAGTTTCGATTTTATTTTTCAGAACATTGATCATTTTAAATGACTCATTTTTAAAGGTATAATTTTGCTATTATGTAATATTATCCGTTGATATCCCGTTATCTCATAAACAGAGTTTAGTTGTTTGAATGGCGTTTTCCAACTGTTCAATATGCATGTATTCGGAAAGAAATATAGCCTGCTTTTTTATGCATTCTGATAAATTTTCCTCTTTTTTTAAGTTATGGGTGATAAAATTACACTTTGTTTATTTACGTGTCTCTGTTTAATTAGTTGAAATATATTCAGGACATGTTGTATTTCCTATACCTATTTAAAATAAATTATTAGTATATATGTGCATATTGTTATATCTATTTGAATACACATTTCGGTTTTTCTATACTTAAAAGAAATTATGAAGGATATATGGAAATTGTTACAGCCTTCATATGTCTGTTACCACACAACTTGTTAATTATAACCATTGCATGTATACCTACTAGTACTTGAGTCAGTTTTCAATTCCAATCATATTATTTAATCCTTTAATCACCTGTGAATCTGAATAGCAAATGCGGTAACTACGAAGTCATCGTTTCGTATATGTATTTTTTTAAACCGTGTGGGTTAGCGAGAAACTTATTGTTTTAAGCATTTCATACACCCCCTCGTCTTTGGTGGAAAAACTGGGATATTGTAAGAAACATATTGCGAGTTTAAATTATTTTTTATACCCCAAACATGTGGCTAGATAAATTATCTTTCGGACTACTTGAAACGCTTCTCTGCAGAGTAATTAAATTAGTATACCCCTGCATATTTCTGTTGGCCCTGTACAGACATTTCATACCTCACGTAGTCCTAATGTATATATATATTTTTTAAACATTAAACCATATATCTGCACCCCCCCTGTACACAAATGTGATGTAATTAAATTAGTATATCACATATTTCTGTCACCCCTGTATGCATATTTCATACCTCACATAGTCCTAATGTATATATTTTTTAAAACTTTAAACCATATATCTAAGTCCTCCTGTACACAAATGCAGAGTAATTAAATTAGTATATTTCACCTATTTTTGTCTCCCACTGTATACATATTTCATACTTTAAAGCATGTACCTAAAGAATAACTCCAAATGTAATGTAATTGAATTGGTATATTTCACATATTTTTGTTCCCCACTGTATACATATTTCATACTTTAAACCATATCTAAATAATAGTCCCCAAATGCGATGTAATTAATCTAGTGTATAACTCACATATTTTCTGTCTCCCGGTATAAGGCACGCGTCTTTTGCATGTAATTAATAGCAGGGTTTCAAAAGACTGTGCTAATTGTTTTGATTTGATTACTAGTGGGCCAGTCTTAAATATATGTTACTTAGGTTTTCATTGATAATCGAGTTTGAAATTAATTTGAATATATATATAAGTTCTAACGAATTTGCGTCTCTAGTCTGGCCTTGAAATATGATTTCCTTAGTTGTTTACGAAAAATTCTTCTCACCGCTATTTTGCGTTCTCAGGTTTAACGTTTTTCTTATCACGGGTGTCTTGTACCATGTTTATGCAAAAATACCCATTCACATGGCGATAACGAGCTAATTTGTGGAAATTTGTATGTTCTAACGGTTTTCGTCTCTAGTTTCACCATTGCTTACGAAAAAAATATTTATTCACACGGTGATAGGCGATTGGCGACGTGCCGGGCACATCTAATTTCATGCGTTCTGATAAATTTTATTCAGAGAATTTTGAAATATGAAGTCCCTAGGTGTTCCCATAATGTGATAAAATAGATTATTTGTACAGACTTAAATCAAATTTCTACTTTGTCTGGTGTTCTTCCACCTTACAAGATGTTTATGTTATCAACCTACCTACGCGGTAAATGATACGGACGATAATCGCACACATCTAGCTTGTTTTTAATGCATTCTCGAGGTCTGTTCTTTGAGACTTGTACGAATTGTATATACAGAGGGGCGCGAAAAATGTGTTACAGAGTATTTTTTGTATTTCCGGTACTTATTAGTATAATGCATTGATTGATTCGGATTAATAATTTGATGTTATTATATACAGGGGTTACGGAAAATGTGTTATAGGGTATTTTATTATTTTGTTGCATTTATTGAACTAAAGTAGTTGTTTGAATGGTATTTTCTACTTTCTCAGTACATACTCACATTCTTAATAGGTCATTTCATCTTTTATATATTCTGATAAACTTTCATGCAGGTTCTTTAAAAATATCACATACAGGGTATTTTGTATTTCCTACACTTATTAGCACATGCATTGACTGATTCTGATTAATCATTTTGTATTATTAGGGGACTACGGAAATTGTTGTGGCCATGAACATTTTGTATTTCCTATAATTATTAGTACATGCATTGATTCGGATTAATCATTTTGTATTATTATATATATGGGGGTTACGGAAATTTTTGTGGTCATATACATTTTGTATATCCTATAATTATTAGGCTGATTCGGATTAATCATTTTGTATTATTAGGGGACTACGGAAAATCTGCTATAGGGTATTTTTATATTTCCTATACTTATTAGTATAATGCATTGATTGATTCCTATTAATCATATTGTATTATTATATACAGGGGGTTACGGAAATTGTTAACCATATACATTTTGTATATCCTATAATTATTAGTACATGCATTGATTCGGATTAATCATTTTGTATTATTATATACAGGGGGCTACGGAAAAATGTTTTATAGGATATTTTTATATTTCCTATATTTATTAGTATAATGCATTGATTCGGATTAATCATTTTGTATTATTATATACAGGGGGTTACGGAAATTGTTAACCATATACATTTTGTATATCCTATAATTATTAGTACATGCATTGATTCGGATTAATCATTTTGTATTATTAGGGGACTACGGAAAATCTGCTATAGGATATTTTTATATTTCCTATACTTATTAGTATAATGCATTGATTCGGATTAATCATTTTGTCACATGCAGGGGACTACAGAGAATGTGTTATAGGGTATTTTTTATATTTCCTATACTTATTAGTACATGCATTGATTCGGATTAATCACTTTGTATTATTAGGGGGGCTACGGAAATTGTTAATCATATATACTTAACAGCATATTAATTGAATTAGGGGAATATGGAAATTGATATGTTCATATACAGGGTGTTCCTTCGAATGTTTGTTACCATGTAGCTCCGTTATGTAATTCTAAAATTCCAGGAAATGAAATTTGATACACACGTACATTCTAGACTTGTCGAGACTTGTCGGTGACCTCTACAAATGTGCGTTAAAATGTAATTTGATACCTCGCATACCTGCACGCAAATTCCAGGAAATGTAATTTGATACCTCGCATACCTGCACGTAAATTCCAGGAAATGTAATTTGATACCTCGCATACCTGCACGTAAATTCTCGGAAATGTAATTTGATACACACGTACATTCTAGACTTGTCGAGACTTGTCGGTGACCTCTACACACGTGCATTCAAATGTAATTTGATACCCCACATACCTGCACGTAAATTCCCGGAAATCCTGATCACGAATGATCATCACTCATCACTTTGACCTTCATCATTGATCACAAATGATCGCTCCGGTAGCATTCCCATTTACCCACTACTCTTATATTTCTACTTAGTCTCCCTTTGTCTAAAATGTAATTAAGTACATTTTTTTGTATACGCAGTGGATCAAACACTTCGCCATTGTATTTTTCTTTTGGGTGAAATGCAGTTAGAGCAAGAAATATCAAAATTATCAAAGTAGACGAATCCTCTTGAAATTTAGTCTAAATAACTTGCCTTATTGACATTTTGCTGCATTATTACAAAAACAATAGTTTTCCCATAATCTTGTTTACCTTATATGGTCTATGCGATTTAAAACAAACAAAAATATGTGTTAAATAAGCAGGGATGAACTCTCAAATGCGTAGAAAATATTATAAATTTTGAGGTACATTTTGTGTACTGCTCCTTCAGTGGAGGATTAACTTGTAGAAGTATTATTATACAAGAAAATATATTTTTTTAATATAATTCTACAAGCGTCATAAATAGCATATTATTGATTTTTTTTTCCATTGTGAGTTTCACTAGTTGTGTGCATTTTTCCATAAAATTAAAATATTGTAACAATATAAGCTTATTTGTGGGAAAAGTAAGTTTTAAGAAAAAATTGTATAAATTCTACTTTAGACACAATTTTGAGAACTTTGTTTTTTTTTATAATAATCTTCATTTTAATATCTCTAACAGCCAGTACTATAAATAACGCCAAAAGGATCTTTTTAGAAAAAGACACTTTATGCTAAAAGTTGACTTTTACCTTCAGGATCCTTTTGGCGTTATTTATGGTACTGGCTGTACCAGTACCAAAGTGATCCTCTGAGTAAAGGATACTTTATGCTTAAAGTCAACTTTTAGCATATAGTATCCTTTTCTAAAAGGATCCTTTTGGCGTTGTTTTTGGTACTGGCTGTTAGCTTTCTTCAGTTACACCCAACAAATGGCTTGGAGCTCCTTCCCCACTCCCCCCCATTCCAAGCCATATCATCACAACCCAGAAAATCGAAGATTTTATTCGAGACATCAAAATTAACATTTCTCTTTTTCAAAACTTTCCAATTTACTGCTGCTATCTTTCCTTATAAGAATAAGCTACTAAAGGAGAAAATGTAACTTTTTACTTCTGTTAAATATTGCTACAGATATGCTATTATTTATAGTATATATCAATTCTCTATTTGATTTACAAACTTCTGGCTCCATAGTAAGCTATGCTGACGACACCGCAATCTTTTATACAGCGCCTAACTGGAAAGATCTGAAAAATAAAGCGGAAAATGATTTGAAGGGCATAAAACAATACTTCGACAGTAAGCTATTAACACTAAACCCAACCAAAACGAAATACTTACCTTTCTATTTATACGAAACATCCGCCCCGGCATATAATGAACTTAGTGTCGATGATAATTTCAAGGTAGCATCTACAACTAAAGTAAAATATCTGGGGATAATGATTGATTCAAAACTAAAATGGGATGCCCACGTGAACTATGTATCAAATAAACTAAGAAAACTTACGTACAGATTTAAATGTTTAAGTGAAATTCTAGATTATAAGCAAATAAAAATATTGTACCATTCACTTGTCGAGTCTCATCTAAAATACGGAATTCTTGGTTGGGGAGGTGTACTGGACACACACTTAAAAAATTTAGAAGTTTTACAAAAAAGAATATTAAAAATTATCTTAGGTAAAGAACATACTTATCCCTCAGATATCCTCTTCAAAGACGCCAATGTAATGGACATTAGGCAAGAATTCTTTTTTCGATGTGCCTTATATCAGTGTCAATCTAATATACCAACCACAGCTCTACAAAACACAAGAGGAAGTATAAATAATAACCTGAGACCACCTAAAACCAAAACAACTTGTGGACAACGATGTTTTACTTACCTAAGTCCAAGAGCATATAATACGTTACCAAACGATATTAAACGCGTATCACTATTCAGTAAAATAAAAACAAAAATAAAGCAGTATATCCTACAAAAATCTAGAGAAGAAATCCATAATATTATTAACCCTAAGCAATATAATAATAGGCTATTTTAAGTTTCTAGGTTTCGGTGCCACCATTGTTGTGATTATTAGCGTATTAATTATAATTATAAGTGTGACTATAATTAGGTTTATATAATTCCATAACTTTGTAATTTTGTAATATAGTACCATCGCAATATATAGCAATAACGTTATTCGTTTAGAATTACCTGTATGTGGTTTACGGTGTGTACACATGATTTATATGTGTGTATGATATTACATTTTATATTCTACAATCTACATTAGACATTCTATATTTTACTAGTGTCATATATTTTGCATTACATCTTATATATTATATTTTGTACATTTCATATATTTTCATATTTTTTTATATTATTATTTTTTTTGTATATTTTAAAACCATATTCACCTGTTTTTTCTCTTTCATGCACAGTGCTCTGATGCACTTATATGAAATACCAAGTTTATTTACATGTTTTTATCATTGTACTGTATATCTTATATTTATCTGATAAATAAACTTTATTCTATTCTATTCTATTCTATATGGTAAGTAGATTGAAAGTCAACTATTTATTTCCTGTATTTCCGTACTTTAAATATGTATGTTCAATCAAATTTCAATAAATAAATAATTTATATATTACTGTTATCCTACAAGAAAATCGTTTTCATATAAATGCAAAAGTAAATCTCTAGTAATTTTCTTGAAGGCTTCTTCATCATAGTTGACCTCCAAAAACTTTTCGTTGTCCATATAATCCTCTTCGGTCTTAAGGTCTGTTAAATCAATAATTTCGTCTTCATGTGTGAATTTTGCTTTCCACAAAAATAGGGCCATAGTAAACCCTAATTGACAATGTTGCTTCCAATCACCTTTTAAAACCTCGAAAGGGTATATGTCCCTGGAGTTAACACCAAATTCTTCAACAGCTTCCAAAAGGCTATTATGGTACACTTTTAAGTAGTAATCTAATTGATCCAAACTCTCCTTTGATGCTCCTGAGTAGAAAAAGTATGCCAAATCACTAACTGGATTGCCATCTTTGGCTAGTTGAAAATCTATGAATCTCATATCACATAACTTTCGGGATTCCTGAAATTACATAACATAATTTTCTTAAAATTCTTAATATGGAAAAATGTTTTAATTCATGGCCAGAATTAGTTTAAGCAGTTTTTGAGTTTAAACTTCATTATCACAGCACATTATTTACTGATACCGAAGTGAAAAATACCAGTTTTCTTACAAACATAATTAACCTGATGAATAAATGGAAGTTGTGGGTAATATATATCACCTAACGGGTATACCCTAAAAAAGGCGCTCGGAAAAGCAACCTAAGTGACCTCAAAGTTCCGACAGGTTGACACCTTTTGAAATCCATTTATAATTTTATTGTTAACGAAAACCTTATTAAACGTTTTGACTCCGATGGCAGATAATTTGCTTTTAACAAAAAAGTTGCAAAATAAAAAGAAAAAAATAAATCTTTTTCCAAACACATTCTTTAGGTCAATTGGGACAACATAAACACTTTTTATCTCTTGACATTTTTGTCCAAATCGCACCATTTTTAAATTGTCGAAAAATGGCCAAAAGTGGCCATTTTTAAACATTTGTCTCTCATCTTCTACTAAAGATATTTAAACGTACTTTTTGGATAATGATAGTCAAGAATTATGTTTTAAGATCATATATTTTTTTTTATATAGTTCAACTTATTTAGCACCTTTGGTATTTGAAACCAAAGTTGTATGAAATATTTCATTTTTGCATATGACAGAACGGAATGTGAAGGTGACAGGAAATCGATCCGCAAATTTTTTTAACTACTGGATGCACTTTCCAACACTTTTTAACTCTCGTCACTTTTCTGAAGACGCAGCTTTTTTAAACTGCGGCAATTTCAAATTCAAAATGAAACATGATCTGCGTTTTTAACTTTAATAATAACAAACAAACAGCATCTGCAGAGCGAGAAAGAATGCGCGTCAAATTCAAAATTTGTTCAAATTTGCATTATGTAAAATACATAATCTATAAATTAGGAAAATATTTCCATTAATATTAAATACATAATTAGAACTAGTTATATAATTGTTGCACATTCTATAGGATATTCTTCGCAATTTTTTTTGTAAATAATATTTGTTTTAGACATTTTTTGTTTAATAGCAAAACATAAAAAAAAAAATATTCTTCAAATTTAAAGAATTACTAAGTTTTCTATTTATTGCGCTCGTTTTTGTTAAAAAAACAATAGGGTTCTTTCTCTAGCTAACACTAACTTACTGTACAAGTTTCAATACAATCGGACTCTTCGTTCTTAAGTTATCGCGCTTACAAGAAATACGACGGACGTTCAGGCAGACGGGCGGACATTTTGAAAATTCGGTCGTCAACACAGTAATATGATTTTTTCTCTACGAGCAATATTACCGGTTTTAGAAATATGCCGATTAAATGCAATATATTCTTCGTCTTGTATTTGCGAAGAGTATAATAAATAAATATTAAATATTCGAATGTATAACGTTATTTTTAAATTTTTGAATTTAAAATTGCCGTAGTTTAAAAAAGGCGCATTTTCAAAAAAGTAACGAGACCATGTCGAAAAATTACTCTAAGTTGCAGCAAAGGGGTTTTTGCATGAGGGAAAGTCTATACAATAAATTCTAATGTCATTAAATCATTTATGTTATTTCTTGGTCTTCTAACAAGATTAGATCCTTTTTTTACACAATCTTTTGATTTATGTATTTGTCTGAATACCATGAACATACTCCATTAGCTCATAAGAAAGTGAGAAAGAGTTTACGCTGTTATTACGATTTTGTTCTCCCTTACGTTTTGTATTTTTTTCAATAAATACACTTTGCTTCATTAAATTTGAATTTGTCTTTCAAAAAATTCACAGATTTCGCAATCCTTGCAATCATCGGGACATTCGAAATGATAACACCATACATAAAACATAGTTTTTAAACTTATTTAACTGTTCCCAAATAGGCTAAAGATAGAAATATTTTGGGCACAAAAAACCAAAATGTTTCAATTTGAACACAGTGTCTATTTTGACACAATATTTCGTTAATGTGCCAACACATGACCCAAAATATATTAGCATTTGGACATAATTTCCTTCCTGAGTCAAATTTTAAGCTTTGCGTCGACACAGTGCAGACACACAATATATTGTGTCCATGTTCATACACATTTTGCTCCTTGGAGTATACTTCCAAAATTTCTGTCTTGAGAAAGTGATGAAATTAGGTATGTATAACTAACTTTAACTACCTGTTACTCTGGTTTAAATCACGTTATTAGATTTCTGTGCGGTGCGACTTTTAAAGCTTGAAATATGTACTTTAAGATGCTTTAAGTGGATTTGCCTTAAAAATTAAATTAACCCGTTTTACTTTACGAAAATAAAAGAGAATTCTTTTTTGCTCCATATTTCGTGAAACTAGGGGTAAAACAATCTTTAATAACTATTATTAAAAAAATTATTTGACATACCTATCCATCGAATCTTTTATATATTAGTTCAAGAGTAATACGTGAAAGTTTCAGATTTTTATCTCAAAAATTACAGAAATGGCTTTTACCGATTTCATCGGAAATCTCTTTATGTTCCGACTTCCTATATGTACTATTACTACATACAATCATTTTATATTTGAAAATATGATAATCCAATAGCCAGATATTTCTCGCTTCATTTAAGCTGTGTTGAACTCAATTTCATTAATTATTTCAAAAGTTACAACATATTTAGTGTAGCGCGTCCGAGACCGCACACGCTTCGCGAGCCGTACTTATGTGTCGACACGTTCCATGAATGGCTTTATGTCTTTCTGATGAGCTCCAGAATAAGGGCGAAAAACGTTTCAAAGGCTAAGCATTTCCAGGAAACAGAATGATAGATTTCATGAAAATGTAATCCATTAGAATGAAAATTTTTTTAAGACAAGGTAGATAAATAAATTCATTTTAGGTCTTTGTTCTCATTTTTAACTGAATCTTCATAATCGTAGGGGGTTATGTGGATACTAGTTTAATCTGCATGGCCATAGGGGACTGTGTGGATGCTAGTGTTAGAATGAGAATTGTCAAATAAGAAATTAGACAAATTCATTTTAGGATTTTAATTTGCTAGCATAACCAGAATTCAGGTTATCGAAAGAATGCAAATATTTCATTAATATTTCTACACAAAATTTTTCTTTTAGTTATAGATAGTTATTTTTTCTGCTGTTTGCAAAATCCTATAAAGAATGTTTCAATACAATTATAAGCAAACAAATAATAATTCATTTTTAAACATGCACAGAGTATATAGGCTCCAATATTAGTTAGCTAATAGATAGGTGTGGTTGTTTTTATCAGTCAATGTCAAATATAATTATTTCACACTTATTCATAGAAATTGTCTTGGTTTTGCATGAAACATCTTTATGAATGGCTTTATGTCTTTCTGATGAGCTCCAGAATAAGGGCGAAAAACGTTTCAAAGGCTAAGCATTTCCAGGAAACAGAATGATAGATTTCATGAAAATGTAATCCATTAGAATGAAAATTTTTTTAAGACAAGGTAGATAAATAAATTCATTTTAGGTCTTTGTTCTCATTTTTAACTGAATCTTCATAATCGTAGGGGGTTATGTGGATACTAGTTTAATCTGCATGGCCGTAGGGGACTGTGTGGATGCTAGTGTTAGAATGAGAATTGTCAAATAAGAAATTAGACAAATTCATTTTAGGATTTTAATTTGCTAGCATAACCAGAATTCAGGTTATCGAAAGAATGCAAATATTTCATTAATATTTCTACACAAAATTTTTCTTTTAGTTATAGATAGTTATTTTTTCTGCTGTTTGCAAAATCCTATAAAGAATGTTTCAATACGTTCCATTATCGTGCGTTCAATAAAAAAATCTGGACCCTACATTTTTGACCGTACAAAAAACTTCAGATACGTTTTTGATGTGATGTTTCCCCCTCTATCGCCTAGTCCTATTAGTTTTTACTTCCCTCGCATACCGAAGGGAAGTATTGTATTCGAGAAAAAATCACTCTCCAAGATTTTTTCGGATTCTGACGTTTCAGATCACGTAGATTACGAAAATATAGGTTTTTCAATTCCGCCTGTCTGTCTGTCTGTCTGTTGGTGTATTTACTAAAAAACTACTTGACGGAGAGCAGTCAAATTTGGTAGGTAGTTGACCCTACTGTCAGCGAAGAACTGGTAGAACTTTCACTGGAAATTATACAGGGTGGATCGTCTAAAGGGAATAAATAATGAAAAAAAAATTTTTTTGCTCAAATTTAAAATTTCCACGTTTCATGACACGCTAAACCTATTTCATAAAAAAAAATTTTTGAACATTTTTTCACCATTTTCGAAAAATTTTTTACCACTAAAAAATTTTTTCGTCTTTGTGCAAATTTAAAATTTCCACGTTTCATGGCATTCTAAACCTATTAAAAAAAAAAAAAAATTGAAATTTTTTTTAACATTTTTGAAAAAATTTATACTTACCACTAAAATAGACGGAAAATTTTTTACTTGGTTCAAATTAAAAATTTTCACGTTTTCATGGTATTCTAAACCTATTCAAACAAATTTAAAAATTATTTTTATTAAATTTTTTTTTTTTTTTAATTTTTTTGAAAAAACTATTTTAATCTATTTATCACTGGGTATAGAATAGATGAAAACAATTTTTTTGCTCGAATTTAAAATTTCCACGTTTCATGACATTCCAAACCTATTTAGGAAAAGAAAATTTGCAACATTTTTGTTACCATTTTGGAAAAAAATTTACCACTAGAATAGATGGAAATTTTTTTTCCTTAAATTTAAAATTTTCACGTTTGACATGACTGACATTCTAATCCTATTTGAGAAAAAAATGATGAACATTTTTTTCACCATTTTTGAAAAAATATTTACCACTAAAATACATGGAATTTTTTTTTTCTTTGCTCAAATTTAAAATTTTCACGTTTCATGGCATTCTAAACCAATTTCAAAAAAAATACCACTGTAGAATGGAAGGAAACTTTCCTTTTTGCTCAAATTTAAAATTTCAACGTAACATGGCATTCTAAACCTATTTCAGAAGAAAAAAAATTTAAAATTTTTTTAGAAACATTTTTGAAAAATTGAAATAAAATGAAATTTTTAAACCACCACTATACTTCCACTCCACTACGTGTATGTGGAATTGAAAATGTGACAGATGGCAATAATATTAGGCATATGCACCTATTATACTATTATTGAAAAATGTACAGGGTGGTCATCCCAAGAAATAATTCAGTCATGGTGGACATTTATAAAGGTATTTGCCCAAGCCTTCCATATTTAGCACCTGTTATTTAGTATTGAACTTTTGCTGTTGGATGAGCACTTATCAGGTGTTCTTTGTAATAATAGTGATAACTATATTCCGGTTATTATTTTCAATGTCACTTCGTAATTTCTAATTTTTTAGAGTGACCGCCATGCACAAATAAAGAGGGAAGTTCTGTGTAAATACCTTTACCGATTTTTTATACATATTTTTTATTTTCGAGTTATTGGCCAAAAACCGAATTTTGGAAAATATTTTAGATTTTTTTAGGGGTCGCCGGCACCAACAAAACTGCTTATTCTGAAACATTCAGCCATATAATATTTAGTGGCCGGTTTTTATCAATTTTTGTCTCTGACAACTGGACTATAAGTACTGTCAGTACAGTATTTAGTCTATAGCGCAACAGAAATTTCAGAGCCAAGAACTTTTTAATGGCCAAAATCAAAATTTATTAATGAAATCTGTATATAATATTACATTAGATCATAACACAAAACGAGAAGGTTGAGAAAAGTTGTTGAAGATAAACCATGATGAAATATGACTACGCTAAAATACTACAAGGGGTGTTTTTTACTTAGTAACAAAAATGAACACGTTTTTTCCGGTTTATACCAGACTTTATAAATTTATCTACAACGTATTAAAATCGATCCAAGAGTGAAAATATTTTCACATAGGAAAGTTCATTCGGGTTAAGGGTGGATCCAATTTTAAGTGTATTTATTTACTTCAACAATAATTTCTGTTACAAAAAAGAAATTCTTACTTACGTCATATTTAAACATCATGTTGTTACTCCAACAGTCACCGTGTAAAATAACCGAATACTTTTCTTTGTAATTATTACTATCCGCGAACACCTTGGTAACATTTTCAATATAACATTTGTATTTTTGTATAATTCTGTCGTCCAGTCCTGGTTGTAGACTTTTAAGAGTAATCTCGTGAATTAACTTAATGCCATTTTGAAAAGTTTTTCTTTCCACAAGATCCAAATATATATCCTGAAAGCCTCTTGTTAGTTCGGCGTATCCCTCTGGATTTATCGCTCGATAGGCAAATGATATAGCATGAAATTTTCCATATTGTTTAAATATGTATTCGAAGTGTTCTTTATTAAATGTTTTCCTTTTGTCCATTACTTCAAACTTTTGATATTTTATGTTTTCCAGCACTAATTTCTCAAAACCCTCTTCGGTTGTTGTTCCAAAGCACTTGATTAATTTGTTGAAAGGTTTCGCTGATGATGCATCTTTTTGAAATTGTTGAAAACACGGTGACACCTTGGTGTAGAAGTGTATTTCGTTTAAGTACGAATATCTAATTGGATTTAACTTTCTAGTAACTTCATTGGAAAAGGCTTGCTTGACAACTAAATTATATAATTTTCCACTATTCTTGTGTTGCAATGATAAATAACACACTTCCCCCATATATCCTTCACCCTTTTTATTTGGATCATGTAAATGTATTGAAAAGTTTTTAATGTCTTCATTTAGTGATTGTTCTATTAATTCATAAATCTTCGGAGGCACTGTTGCACTCATTGTTACAATTAGAATGTGACAAATGTTTGATAAATTTTACACTTATGTACAATCAGTACTTAGTTAATCAACTAAAAAGATAATATCAAGGTGAAAACGGAAAATTTGTTCAATATATTGTAGTTGATTGTTATTTAGCTGATAATTTATTGTTAATTATGCACTTCATACACTTTTGTTCTCATTTAATATATATTAATTATATTATCATTATGAAGCATAAAATGGTTAACATTGCCATAGCTTTTGACAGGTGGCTAACTAGCAGTACAATTGTAACATAGGCATATTCATGGAATTTACAACATATCAACCATCTATAAATAATTGTACACGGAATACCGAGACTAAGCAGACTGCCGAGACTGTGCAGATTGCCTTAACTGCCGACTTGACTGCAGTGAGTGTGTACTAGACTACTGCGCATGCGCAACTACTGACTACTGCGAATTATACAGGAGCGGCTAAACACAGGAATGCGATCCATTAATTGTGCATGCGTTAGCCGAAAATTTCGTGAACTTATTTAAAAAATTGATCATCAAATGATCATTTGTGGGTGCCTTCGCTTGTGAAAAAAAGGCGGAGGGAGACCCGCGCACCCCCCTTTTCTTTGTCTGCGACGCTGATACTGCCTGCGGCGCTGATAATTATTAACAATTAGATATCAAAATTAAAACCTACTAAACTAACCTAAAGAAATCACGCGAAGGAATGAAATAATTTTAAGCAGCATGAAAACCTATTAACTTAATCTAAGAAAATCATAGAAAAGAATTTGTGAAAAAATGTATTAATCGTTACAAAATTAAAGAAAAAAAAATCAGCGGGGATACGAGATTGACCCTGGGACCTTTCGCACCATAAACATCATCATCAACATATTTATTTTCTTATTTCAATACAAATGTTGCTTCCCCGGGTCATCATCCGGAGCCAACCCTACAACCACGTCGCCCAGCGCCGTGGTGTTAGTGCGGTTGGACGGATCGTGACCGGTTCAGCTCAGTAAAATTAATTTAAAAGATAATACTTCTGCCGCCTGTGGCGGCTTAAAATTGTCAGTAAAATTTAACATATTGAAAACTTAATTCTAAACAATGGATAAAAATACTTAATCTATAATATGGGAAGAAACACTGATTTATAATTTTGTTGCTGAGATGGGGATGAACTCAATTGGAAAAACACCAATCAAGGCAAATTGCCCCAACAGTCTGCTTGCCGTTAGGAATTTGTGATTTTAGGGAAGGAAAATTGAGTTTAAAATAGTTGGAATTTTTACAAAGATTATCGGTCTAAATAGAATTTTTCAACAAAAAAGGACAGAATAACAAAAATTACAAAAATACAAACACATGACAAACAAGAAGAAGGAAACAGATAGATATAGAATAAAAGATATGGTGGTGAAAAGTGTATTGTGACATTCAAAATTACCTGAATGCCACTTGTTAATTTTTATTCTAATAGCAATGAATTTTTGTAGTCTTAAACCACAATTCTGTAAACTTATTATTTAATTTTTCAGTCCAATCCCAAAGCCCTAGTCTTACTGAATCTGGAATCTGGAATTGTGTTCGTCAATCCAACTTTAAATTATAAATTAGCAGCAAGCGCCATCTGTTACTTCTCTTGATAAACACCTACAAGTCATCTGGTACAACAAATATTTAAAAGAAGAAATCTGTATAAGTGAATAAATCCCAAAAATCAATAAACAAAATTATAAATCGATAATTCTGATTAAATTGGAACTCATGAATGCATGAGAATGATGCAGTACAGTAATTGTGTAGATTTGTATTATATTTAAAGAATGATTTATGTTCCCACTACCTGCGACATCTCGCGTATAGAAGTGTAACTAGTTGTTAGAAATCAAACAAGGTATCCGAACAGTTCGTGATGGTGATTTTCCGGTCGATTTCGTAGCGATACAGACGCGCTGTCCGATTAGCACCTCATCTAGTGTGGAATGAGGTGTTTAAGTTGACCCTTCAGTTTTGAAGTTAATCCTTAAATTGGGAATTTTACCATACATTTGGCTTAACGTGTGCCAGGGAAAATTGGGTAGCTGCTATAATCCAGGAGAACCAGACTATTTGCCAAGGAGTTTCGAATCCAAGGTTGGAGTGGCCTGGTATGAAATAGTCCTCGCTGGATGAGAGCACCAAGTTGTTTGGTTTGGTAACAGTTCCGGCGTCTAAATTCTTGGGATCTCTACAGAGTCAATAATCGAGTGGTGGCAACACGAGGATTCAGTAAGACGAGGACCAGGGTTGGTTACTGCAGAACCCAGCCGGTGGTAAATGTATCAACTGAATTTGCTTTTCAACATTTCTTTTCAACGTTCAACTTTCAACGACATTCTTCAACCTAGTCAAACTTATTAATTAAATATATAACTTTCTGTAAGGAAGTAGCTACATCCAACCATAAGGTGTAACATTTCAAGTAATCTAAATTAAACCATTTCAAGTTTTATAATAGAGTCAATAAACCAGATATTTTTAACTGAGTGTTGATAATTTCATGAGTATCTATAACTTTAGTTATCTCTGAGTAGTCACAGTCGTACAATTAGACAAGTACGTTATAGATGCTTTTTTTAATATGACTACTGGCGCCTAACAAAAAAATAAAAGTTTTTCTTGAATAATTTCCGAACCACGACCCAGTCTCCACTATCTAAACGAGAACCAGGCAACCTCAACTTCCTAACCTGCTGGGGGCAGAAGTTGGTGGTACAGTATGATAGTTGGAAGTTTTGGTAGACAAGAGTGTAGATATAGAGGCTGCCAAAAGATAGGCAACGCCAGGTATGAAAATGGGTGTTTAATTTGGAAAGGGGCAGTATGCATTCTTATTTGGGTAATGTTGCGTGTAAGCGGACTGTCGCCCAGTCGAAATTCGTAGAATTTTTGTGATGTGTCCCGGACGAAGCCCGCTAGTGGTGTTATGTCGTTGCAACGATCATATAAGTCTCTGAGGGAGCTGTATCTGCCCGAATCAGAAATAAGGTGCATAAATTTGTGCTCCAGGATGGTGCACCACACCGGTGCCGCGAATGTGAGGGCCGGCCTGATCACCATTGTGTACAATAATTTTTTGTTTGTCCTATTTAGTCCGCTACCCCTTGCCAGGAGCGGGTACAGACCCCTGGACATGGAGTAGACCTTCCGTACTGTCTCGTTGATATGTATGTTAAAGGTCAGCCGTCTGTCCAAATGTACCCCCAGATACTTCACGCACCTTTTAATTGGAATTTCTTGACCCCTGATCGAAATTGGCGTTAAAATACGATTTTCTGCAGCTTAGCGCGTGAAGAGTACGGTCTCAGACTTCTCGGTGTTGACCCGAATCTTCCACTTAAAGCATTACCTGTGCGCCAAGCATCTGGCTGAGGGTAAACACTAGGCCAAGGAATAAATAGTCAGATAAATGATCACGTTCTGTCAAGTTTGACGCATACGCAATTGACGGATCGCACTCCTGTGTTTAGCCGCTTTTAAATTATACATGATGTTTGTTATCAGAAAGGCGGCAGTAGGCAATGTTTTTAGGTCGTGGTCAGAATTAGATCCACAGTATACACAGTATATGTACAGGGTGGGGCAATAGTGTGTCGGACCTCGATATCTCGAGTTATACGATAGCTAGAAATTTTTTAAAAAATTGCAAGTAAACTAGATAAAAAGGTCATAACTGGACATTATTTTAGAACATAAAGGGCGAGCCAAGACGAAATTACAGGACCAAGCGCCTTTTTCTTAAATGGAATGCTATATATATCAGTACATTTTTTGAAGCCTCTTTCTAGGCTCTATTCATTCCTATATTACCATTGAATATCTCCCAACAACTTGGATGAAATGAATTTTTTTGTTGAAATAATGCAATCTGCAGATGAATATTAAAAGAACCACCACAGTCACAATTATGGGCTTCAAGAAAAACTTATGTGCATATCAGTTACGAGACATCTAATTAATGTTTTGAATCATTTTTATTTTCTAAAATTGTACAGGGTGGCCAAAAATTATTATATTTCAATTAAGAACTTTTTAAATTCAATTTTCTCAATTTTTCAAATGGAACACCCTGTATATTTTTCAGCGACGTGATGTAGAAATGAAAAAAGGACATTTTTTGTAAGTACTTCCCTATAGCTAATTGCAACCAATTTCGACTTAATGAGCAATAATTACAAAAATAAACTTTATAAAAGAGTTTTCCTCTAATAACTAAGAAAAAATTATAATAAATGTTCCACATGTTGCCCATTTTGATTGACATACATTTCTATGAGCTTTTGAAATGAGGTTCCCACTGTTCCTAAAACTGCCGCGCCGGTGTGATAGATCTAAAGGCAGTTATTTTTTTTTTCTTTATATTTTGTACTGTTGTGTCTTTAGAAACAATTTCCTCCACTTCCCCATTAAAAGAAATCAATTTTGGTAAGATCTGGGGATCTAGAATGTCATTTAGTTGGTCCATTTCTTCCAATCCATTGTTGAAGGTAGGTATTATTTAAGTGGTCTCTAACTGCATTTAAATAATGTGGTGGAGCACTATCTTGCTGTAACCATATCATATTTCGAATTCTTTCAGGGAGATTTACCAATAATTGTGGCAGACTGTTTTCCAAAAAATGAAGATAAATAGCTCCAGTCAATGAACCATCAAAGAAATGTGGCCCTATTACATGTTCTCCAATAATTCCTCCCCAAACGTTTATAGACCATTTGTGTTGGTTATCAACTTGCATAAAAAAGTGAGGATTTTCCGAAGCATAATAATGGAAATTGTACCTATTAACAAATCCATTTTTATGAAAAGTTGTCTCGTCAGTGAATAAAACATTATTGAAGAAGTTGACATCATCTTGCACTTTACCTCTAGCCCAATTACAAAATTGTAGGCGCTTTTAAAAATTGTCATCAGATAATTTCTGGTGCATTTGAAAATGATATGCACGCAACTTATTTGTTTTTCAAATTCGACCTGCAGACCGTCTACTTATTCCTACTAATGAGCTAACTTCTCTTTGACTAACATAGAGATTCTCAACCGTTGCCAGCACCACAGAAAACTCATTTTCGTCGTTTACAACACGTTTTATTCTTTCACTTTTTTTATATTCGACATTTCCAGTTTCCAGAAATCTATCAACAAGGTTTTGGAAGCTGCTAACATCAGGAATCCTTCTTTCAGGATAACGTTGGTGATAAATTCTATTGGCAGGTAAAATATTTCTGTCTGACTCTCCCAAAACAAAAGTCATATCTATGGACTATGGACTATGGAGTTTGTGGGAGGGCAGTCACATTTAAGTGACCGCACCACCTAGGCCCCATTGGGCCCCTTTTACATCCTCCCGAGGGATACAAGATTCCACCTAGGCCTCCAACCATCCTAATCTTGTGAAGAAGGTGGTGATGCTGCCTAGGGGAATATCCCTCAAGTCGGCCAAAGTAGGCCAACGTTCTCCCAAAATGGATTCTCTTCTAGAGGAGACTGCCGGGCACTCACAGAGTACGTGTTGGACAGTCTCGTCTTCTTGTTCACAACCTCTGCATAGGGGTGTGTCGTTTAACTTCATGTTATAAAGGTGCTTTCTCAGCTGGCAATGACCAGTAAGAATTCCTGTCGCGAAGCGCAGGTTCTTCCTGGACATTCCCAGGTAGATCATCGTTGTATCCTTGTCGGGGTATCTAAGCAGATCCCTGGCCAATTGACAACTATGAGTTTCATCCCACAGTTTTTTAAATTTTCTGTGGGTGTTTTCTTTAATCATTGGCATTATTGTTGAGGTTGGCAGTATGTTAGAATGGCCAGGTCCAAGTATACTTAGACTGGCTGCCTTCTTAGCCAGACTGTCAGCGTTCCTGTTGCCTCTGCACTGTGCATGTCCTTTGACCCAGCATAGAATGATACTGTTCATGCTTGCGGCTATGGTTATTTCCGCCAGTTCTGTTTGTGTTATACTGGCTTGTTTGTCCATAGCCCATTTAATTTGAATTTGCAGGTTCCTGGAGTAAACCCCACAACCTGTTCCTTCTTTCTTTTTCGATCCGTCTGTGAAGATGTTAACTGTTCCTTCACTGTCAGCCTCATTGCTACTGTTGGTGTGTATTGCATAGGGTCTATCAAAGATGAACTGTGGAGAAATACCATCTGCACGTACCTGCAGAAGTGGCATCTGTTGCCTCATTCCACAGCCGGCATCTGGTCACTCCACATCCTGTGTTTGGCTGTATATCAACGGATTTGAGACGTACCATTGTAGTTAGGGCCACCTCTTCTAGATATATGTCTACTGGTGGCAGGCACAGCATCACTTCCATTGCTCTTGTTGGTGTCGTTCTCATAGCTCCAATTGTGTTTAAAGTCATATCTACAAGTTCCGCTTCATTAAAATTCATATTGTACAATTCCAAATATTTTAAATTCAATACAAATTGTAACTAGAGATCGATAAGTGTGATAAATGATCCGTTGTACACGACAATTTATATCAAACTGAGGTTTTATTTCTTGTCGAATAACGAAAACTGCAAAAAAATGTACAAAAAAACATTACAGTAAATGATTAAATTTCAATGGATTGGAAGAAATGGTCCCACTAAATGGCTTCATTTCAAAATTGCATAAAGACGCGTGTCAATCAAAATGGGCAACACGTCGAACACCTATTATACATTTTTTTAATGAATTATTTGAGCAACTTCTTTTTAAGTTTATTCTTGAATTTGATACTTATTTATTTATAAAACGAAAATGGTTGCGATTAGCCATAGAGAAGTACTTACAACAAATGTTTGTCTTTCATTTCTACATGACATCGTTGAAAAAATTGAGAAAATTCAATTGTAAAAGTTCTTAATTGAAGAATAATTTTTGGCCACCCTCTACAGTTTTAGGAAATGAAAATGATTGAAAAACATTAATTAGATGTCACGTAACTGGAATTCACATGAGCTTTTCTTAAAATCCATAATAATTGTGGCTGTGGTGATTCTTTTAATATCCATCTGCATTATTTCAACACAAAAATTCATTACATTCAAGTAGTTGGGAGATATTCAATGCTAGTGTAGGAATGAATAGAGCCTAGAAAGAGGCTTAAAAAAATGTACTGATATACATACCATTCCATTTTAAAAAAGAGGAACTTGGTCCTGTAATTTCGTCTTGGCTGTATGTTCGAAAACAATTTCCAGTTATAGACTTTTTGATCTAATTTACTTGCAATTTTTTAAGAAAATTTCTGGCTATCGCAGAACTCGAGATATCGAGGTCCTACGCACTATCGCCCCACTCTGTATATAATGTGTAAGTAAGCTGATGTTTCTTAAATTAATTGGTTATTAGATGGAGCGTATGAAATTTGTCCGGAAAATACCCTCAGAATATTTTTCTTAATGGAGTCTATGCAGAAATAAAAGATATTATAGTTAAATTACATAATTTCAGGACAATATTAGAAACATCTTAATACACTTTTTTTTCTTCTTCAATTATTTGGGACTTCCTGCCACATGTATGTTTTCTTTTTAAGCGGTGCTCGGGAAGTCCCAAAGAATTGAAGAAGGAAAAAAATTAAGACAATGCCACAAACAACATTTATTCAATTATTATTATTATTTCAATATACATTTAAAGAGTTAATACGTAACGATTAACAATATTTATCTACTTCCGAGTCTAACTCCGTTATCAGATGTCAAATTTTAAATGCATTTTTGACGTCACGAGATATCACATTTTTCGTAACTGTCAGTTTAATTACATAACCAGTCACGTAATTAATTTTTGTGCAACTGTGGCTCAGTGTACTGACCCGCAAGGTTTTCATTTCAACACAAAAAAGCCCAGACCATCTTATTCAGCTGTCCAAAATCTTCAAAAACCAATAGTAACAATAAAAAATATCTGTAAATGATGCAAACATTATTTTATTTCTGAGTTTAGCAAGAAATACTCTAATTTTTCTTTATTTTTTAAATAAATAATAAATAAGTAATAGTTTATTGTGTAAAATATACATTTTGGACACAAAAGGTTAGCAGCACAGTATGCACTGATGTAAAAACTACTAACCTAAAAAAGAAAACACGATATTATATAAAAACCTAGTGTAAACACATACCTTAAAACATATTAAAATTAATATTCAAGTCATTGCTTAAAACCAGAGTCTTAAGTTGTTTTTTTAATGTATTATCAGACATAAAATGGTACTGCTGGGGCAAATTATTGTAAACGTACATATGTGTAAAATGTAAAACATGAAAAAATATTTCATATTTAGGTCGTAGTGTATGTAAGTGGTCGCCAGTATATCTCAAATTCCGATTGTGAACAGCATTTCTCATGAGATGTTTATCAGGTAGATAATCAGGTTTTCTCAATGTGATCACTTTGTATAGCATAGAGGTGAAGTGCACGAAACGCCGTTCATTTAATTTTAGTAATATAAGGTATAACATGTTCATAAAACGAACTATTAGTAACAAATCTGACGCAGATGTGTTGTATTTTTTGTAGTTTATATGCTTCTGATACGTTTAATAAAGGTCCATAAAGATAATCACAATAATTGATATGCGATAAAACTAACTATTCACATAGCAGTAGTTTAGTATCTCTACCTAGGATGTTTCTCAGACCTGAAATCTGTTTAAAAGAGCAGAAGCATTTTGTGGATACTTCCGAAATATGAGGAATAAAATTTAAGTCCTTAGCGAGTGTCAACCCTAAGTTTTTAACCTTATCAGCCTGTTCAATGATTACATTGTCCACTGACAGTTGAAAGTTTGAGAGAATTTTTAATTTAGTTGAAGTACTGAAAACAATATTTTTACTTTTGTTTGGATTTAGAACAAGTGAGTTTTGGACGGTTCAGTTTTTTATTTCATTTAAGTCATCGTTGATGAATGTTTCTGCATCTTTAGATCCCAAAACATCAAACGAAAAATAGAGCTGAACATCGTCAGCATACATATGAATAGAACAGTACTCTGTGACGAGAGGTAGGTCTGCAGTATAGATATTAAATAGCAAGGGCCCCAGTATAGAACCCCGAGGCACTCCAGAAAGTGGCATGCGTTTATAGGAAATTTTTTTCCCACTTGCAGTGTCAATACAAGTGTACTGGTAGCGATTAAGTAGATACAAGCTAAGCCACATTAAAATACTGTCATTAATACTGTAATAATTTAGTAATTTTATGAGCAGTTCAGTGTTTAACGAATCAAAGGCTTTTGACATGTCTAACAAGGTCAAATATGTTACTTTATCAGAATTGATTAAAGTCAATACATCATCAAGCAAAGATATTAGGATAGTGGATGTGCCGTAATTTTTACAAAACCTGATTGTGCTTTGTGTATCACATTATTGTTGAACAAGTAAGACGATAGTTGTTGGTGGATTACCCCCTCAGCTAATTTTGAGGGCACTGACAGTAAACTAATGGGCCTAAGCTCAGATATGGTATTAATTTTATTGTTTTTGGGTATCGGCTTGACTAAAACTTCTTTCCAAATTAGTGGGACAGCTCCAGTTTCAAATGAAAAATTTATAATATGTGTGAGAGGTTCCACTATTATTGGTAAACTAAGTTGGAGCATTTTTGAGAGATGCCATCACATCCTACTGTGTGAGGTTCTTGTTTTAAAACTAGAGAATTGATTAGTTCTAAGGTGGCAAATTGAAATTCAATACTGCTATTTGAGAATTTGCTATTCTCGAATTTCATTAGATAATTGTCCGGTACCTTTTCGCGTGGTATGGAATCAATGAAATAATCATTAATACGATTTTGACGATACCATTAGACTTTAGGATTGCCCATAGATTTTTTTTAATTTTAGAGTCAATATGGAAGTTAAGAAAAGCTTTTCTTTCATTATGTAATGCAGTATTGCAGTATTTCAAACCTATTCCAAGCTTTAGTTTTTAGTTTTTACATCACATGTAGAGTATCGGTTTTTTTGCCATTAAAAGTTCAAGTTTTTAGCGGGGCATGGATATCAAAAAGTGCTATTAATTAAGCGTTAAAGTAAGAAACCTTCTCATTAATATCGGTCATTGTATACATGCAGGCACCAATCAATGTTATTCAAATCCAAAAGAAAATTATCTCTGTTAAACTTTGAGAAGGATCGAAAGGTTTTCGTTGTATTAACTTCTTCACAGTTTATATTCAAGCCACAGAATACGGTATTATGATCTGCAATGCTATGATCTAAAACATCGGAACTTAAGATATTCAAGTTTTCACTTACAATAATCAAATCCAGAAGGGACTCTGATTCTGAGCAAACCTTAGTCGGTGAGTTAATTATTTGAATATAAGAATGTTCATAGATAACACGTTTTAAAAACGAAAGTAGATGCTGAATTAGTCTTTAACATGTTTATATTTAAGTCACCTAAGAGAATAACGTTATTTGTTTATTTGCTTTCTTTCTCTTTTTTTGTCCCCCTACGCCCACGCCGCACAGTGGGGCAAAAAGCTACATTTGTGGACAGAAATCACTTGGTAGCTCAAATTTTTACCGAATTTGATAATTTTTTTTTTAATGATCGTGAGGAATCAACGCACGGCTGCTACAATTTTGAAAAAATAAAACATAACCCAAAAACTTAATAATGCTGGACAATTTTTATAAAAATAACTCAGCCACACACAAAAAAAAACTTTCTGGACTGGTGATCTGCTCCTGTTTACTATATGTTTTTGTGGTCGTTAAATCCGAATCCGAGGTTTTTTTAACTCCATCACATCAGAATTTTGCCATAACCTCAAAAAACCCAAGCGATTTCGATATCTTTTCTCATAAATCGCTGTAACTTTTTCTAGACTAAAATGACCACCTCCCTCTTCTGTGCCAGATCGATTGCAAATTAAATTTCCAATCGCGATATTTTTCCGGAGAGAGTGAGAGGTCCGAGGACTTCACTTCTCGAGCGACACGGCCCAGCTTCGAGGACCATTTTTGCCAAACCAAAATTATCAAAAATCTGGAGAGGTACATGACGGACGTAACAAATCGTTTCGTGTGAATTGGAAGTTGGTGCGCGCTTTGGTTTTCGAGATATTGCCGCTCGAAGGTGAAAATTGAATTCTTTTGCCGCTTCCCGAGGCTGTAACTCGAAAACTAAACGAGGTATAGAGCTGCGGATTACTTCCATCGATTTCTCTCACCTTCCTACATGCCTCTGAATTTTCTCAGATTTTTGCCGGCACTTTCATTTTATTGCAAAATTTTTAAGGTAAAGCATCTAAAAAATTCAGAGGTATGTAGGAAGGTGAGAGAAATCGAACAGAGTAAACCGCATCTTAGTATGTCGTTTCGTTTTCGAGATATAGCTTCGGGAAGCGGTAAAAAAATCGATTTTCACCTTCCGGTGACTTCGAGCGGCCATATCTCGACAACCAAGGCACGCATAGAACTCAAATTAGCGCCAAGCGATTTCTTACATCTTTTAACGTGCCCCTGAATTTTTTCAGATTTTTGCTAACTTTTGTTTGGCAGAAATGGCCCTCGCAGGCCAGAAATTTTTTCTTGTGTGACTGTGTAATTTATCTAGATCAGATTAATCTGTTATCTATCTTTTTTTTTAAGAAAATGTTCCGCTATTATTTTGGATTTATTAGGTTATGTTTAACTGTTGTCAAATTTGTAGCAGATGGCCATTGAAAATGCATTCAACCTGAACATATACAAAAAGAAATTGAGTTAAATATAAAGCTGTCAGGAAATGTTAGCCAATAGAATTGATTTATTAAAAAAATTTAGGTTATGTAGCACATATTCAAATGTATAGTTGTTCCCAAGTATTTTTCGCTATTTTTTACCTTGAGACTTCCTTACGTAATATTTTTGTGATAATATATTCATTTGATCTAGATAAAAATTGTAGTAAAATCTAGTACAAAAATTGTCTAGTATTATTTTTGATTTTTTGGGTTATGTTTTATTTATTTCAAAATTGTAGCAGTTGGGCGTTGAAGATTAATTCCTCACGAGCATTTAAAGTTTATTAAATTCGGTCAAAATTTGAGCTGGCAGGCGATTTTTGTCCACAAATGTAGCTTTTTGCCCCACTGTGCGCCGTTAGTTCCTTTCTACTCGTTTAGGGCCAGACCAATTAGTTTTTTATATAATTATCTATACAGAGCATGAACTTGATTCCTTTCTGCTCGTTTATGGCTAGCCCCATTAGGTTATGTTAGATTTCTAGTTCTTTGCTTGTGCCTTTCTGCTCGTTTATGACTCCACCTATTAGGTTATGTTAGGTTTAGAGCTTGTGGTACCTTTATCCGAATTACTTTTATATGTACTCGCGACAAGAATTCTAGTATTTCTTGCTAAACTCAGAAATAAAATAATGTTTACGCCATCTATAGTATTGTTTTCTTTTATTGTTGCTATTGGTTTTTGAAGATTTTGGAGAGCTGAATAAGATGGTTTGGTCCACTTTACCTAATCCCGTATCGTTGTTCAGTCATTAGGCCACGAATATAGGCAGCAATTTTAGGTTAGGTTTTCTCAAAATTGTGACGTAATGGCGCAAAACGGCCAACGGCATTGTGATCAGCACGTCAAACACCCTCGTTGTCACCTATCTGGGTTTTTAAACCCAACATTCAGAAAGCAAAATTTAAGACCAACAAGTAAAGAACACTTTATTAATAAATGATAATCCAAAATAGTGATTATTTTGATATGTTTGCATATACATTAACAAACATAGTTATACTAAAACTTATCCTACCTAAAACCTACCTACCTACCTAAAATAATCAATAAATTAAATTCTATAATAGTTAGCTACGGCAGCGAAGCATGGGTCCTAACAGGGGTGGTGTAGGGTTGAAAAATATCATAAAAAAATCTGAGGCCTTAGTTTCTAGTACATACACCGAATTTCAAGTTTCTGTACTCTTACCAACTTGCTTTACTTATTTTTCCTTATTTACCCCTATTTACCCCCCAACCCTTCAAAGGAATAATACCAAAATATAATCTAGTTCCTTATGTCATTATAATATATACGTATACCGAATTTCAAGTGAATATCTTTATTTTATTTTATCAACCCCCTTAATAATGGAGTGGGGTGAGGTAGGGGATGGAAAATATTATTAAAAATCTTGGTGCCTTGACTTCTAGTACATACACCGAATTTCAAATTTCTGTACCCTTACACGCTTGCTTTACTTATTTCCCCCTATTTACCCCCAACCCTTCACCGCATATGTGCAAAAGACAATCCAGTTCCAGATCTCGTTATGATATATACGTGTACAAAATTTCAAGTCAATATCTTAAACCGTTCCGGAGAAAACGTGCGGACAAAAAAAAGTTACAGACAGACCGACAGACAGACCGACAGACCCACAGACAGACAGACCAATTTTGTTTTGCTTAAATTTAAAATCTCGACGTTTCATGATATTCTAAACCTATTTCAGGAAAAAAAAATGATTTTTTTTACAGTTACTATACTTTCAATCCACTACGTGGATGTGGAAGTAATACTGAAAGAATGAACATCAATGAATTATATTTGTCGTTATTTTTATCAGAAACATAAAAACTGTGAAATCTGACAATAACGATGAAGATAAGCATTAATTAAAAAAAAGTAAGGTCATGCATTATTGGTTGTTCGATAAAACTTGTGATACTCCTGATTACAGTTTTTTTAAATTCAATTTACTTATGGTGAGCTTCATTTCGAACATTATTTTAACTTTATTTCATTCTGGTAGAGCACATTATCGCAAAGCTACAAATTAAAGAAATAAAATGATTTTCAATTTTCTCTTCAAAGTTTTTCTTATACAATATTTTATATGGCTGAGAAGAGTATAAAAAACTGCACCAGAAAGTGGGGGAAATAATATGGGTTTACATTTTAAAAAAAATCGATGACGTCACGTCTCAAAAACCACTGACGCAAAAATAAATTAGAGGGCTCCTAAATATGCGAAAGAATAAAAGTCGCTACACAAACTCAGGCATTTCTTCAGGAAACTTCTACAGACAGATTTATACCGATTATTCCATACTTTTGCCCAAACCTGTGAATTCTTATGTACTTGTACATTACACATACATAAAACATCCAATTATATAAATGCAATTCGATCAATTGCAATTGAGATATCTTTATACTTTTCGCAACTATAAAACGAAGAATATATTGCATGCGATCGGCCCATTTCTAAAATCGGTAATATTGCTCGTAGAAGAAAAGTTTTCATATCACTGTGTGACAAATAATTTTTTTGTTTTGTAATTAAACAAAAATTGTCTAAAATTATATTATATATTATTTACAAAAAAAAGTAAGTACAAACTATGTTCAAATTAGTTAAAACCGTATACGAGACTCAGTTTTTTAAAAGTGTCTGTCTACGTCTTGAATTTCTATTTCATTACCTATATATGTTTAATACCTTTTCGATTTAACTTTTAGTTTTCTTTCCAATTTTGATAAAGAAATAAATTGATACACTAGCGAGTTGCTTTCCAATTCCACATATTTCTTTCTATTTTATTACCTGCCACTTTTTAAGTGGACTTCTCACTGTATACAATTAAGT